>JAFIRS010002248.1:0-236916 GCA_018342105.1 Gonioctena quinquepunctata | reverse complement strand
TTATAAAAATACACTCACTGAATTGAGAAACTTCTCGTACTCTGTATTCACTCTGATGATATTATCTAACATCTGATTTCTCATCAACGACTCCACATATTTTTATAAGAGACATCCCCACTCCATTTCCAGTAGGTGGGACTGTGTAAGGTCATTACGCACTTGAGCATCAACACACTCATCAATACTCGCAGTTCCTCTTAGCTCTCTCACAGGATGAATGCCCTCCTCGCTTGGAGAGTGCAAGGATTCATGAAGGTCATGACTACACAGAATATGTATGCCTACACCACAACATTAGTCAAGGTCAAACAAACATCGAGATCAAATCTTTTGGTTGCCGAAACAAATCCAACATCAAAACTCAAGGTCAAATCTCAAAGTCAAAACTTAATGTTATGAATCTCAAGGTCATATTCAAGGTCAAGTCGAATCTCAAAGTCGACCAAACCCAATATCAAAACTCAATGACAAATCTCAAAGTCAAATCTCAAGGTCAAACACACACACATTGCACACCTGCAACCATTCAAGGTCACACGTGACGTCATAGTGGTGGGGGGAGAGCCAGAACCGGCTTAAATCTCCTACTCCACCCACTACATATTTTTTATTTTTTGACGATTAATCATAGGTTG
This sequence comes from Gonioctena quinquepunctata, assembly GCA_018342105.1. Classification (NCBI taxonomy): domain Eukaryota; kingdom Metazoa; phylum Arthropoda; class Insecta; order Coleoptera; family Chrysomelidae; genus Gonioctena; species Gonioctena quinquepunctata. The sequence goes on along the minus strand of JAFIRS010002248.1, from coordinate 236,278 downwards.
TCATTCCAAATCCTTCAATGTCACTCGAAACGTCACAGATATAACACCATTCCGACAAATATTACATATTTTACGTTTTTTTTTAAGTTAATGTTCATTAATCAAACACTCAGATTACTGTAAGTACTTCCTTCATTTTAAGTATTTTTTTCTCAATAATGTAATTTACATATTTTAGGACCCTGAAGAAGTTTCAAAATTGAAACGAAAGCTCGGTCCAACGTATTAAAGAGTTTTTCATAGTTCAACACTTGTGCTGACTGAAGATCCCCGTTATTCCCCACTGTCCATACCAATTTTCAGTCGTTATTTCTAAATTTATATATATATATATATATATATATATATATATATATATATATATATATATATATAAAAAGTCATATTTGAATAAAAGTGAAAAAAAAAATGCCGGCTGAGTGTTTTTTTTCTTTGTACAGCCGCACTCAACGGGTAAAAAAGATGGAAACAAGATGACCAGAAAATTATGTTTCAAGAGGTTAACTATTAAACTCAATACTGTAAACAATCTCACGCAGTCGGATGCATCTTCTTTAATTTAACAATTAAGATATACTATTGCCTTCCGAAATAAACCAACTAACGAGCAAATTAACCAAATACTGTACCATACGATGTTGTAACTTTTTCACAATATCTGGTTGTCGACATATTGAATTCTGCCACAATATGGCGTCTGGTTGTCGCCATATTGAATTTTGATTATAACTGTCATCTTTTTATTCACAATATGGCTCTGGTTGTTGCCATATTGAATTTTGTCATAATATGGGGTCTGGTTGTCGCCATGTTGAATTTTGATTATCATTGTCATGTCTTTATACACAATATGGCGTCTGGTTGTCGCCATATTGAATTTTGATTATAACTGTCATGTCTTTGGTGACACTCGCAAGATTAAGACAGTTGAGAATCATCAAAATCGGTAAAAAAGTATTATCTTGAATTATCTTTTCAACGATGTGACATGTTATTTGATATTTTTAAGTTGACGTTCCCCCCGCGCCATCCATCGAGCAATCACAATGTCTTTTATTTCTAGAAGTAGTATTGGTGATATCATTCAAAGTGGTTTTCGTCCCATTGTTCTCCGTCGAAGCGTTCAAAAATTAAGAGGGCGGGGAGGCTATGAAAAGCCGCAATGTATAGTTTCCAAATGAACATCGACTCATTTCATGACCTCAATATTTGCTTGATCTTCTTCTCTCTCTATGCCTCCTATGTTATGTAATGGAGTACCAAAATATTCGTTTTTACCCCACTACGTTTTCTCAGTGTAGGCGTACAAATGAATCATTTTTCTCAACGTATATTCCTCACCTGATTTAGCTTCGGGGTTACTCAACACCGACGACGGCCTGGGACTTGGCCTCTCCTCCTCCAAAATAATCTCCCTTCCCTTCTGGTATAGATTGAAAATACTGGCTATGCATAATAATTTAGCCTTTCCTCCTAAGAACACACTTCCATCAATTTCCAGCTCTAGGGCAGAATCGGTGATTAAGGGAGCACGTCGATTGTTATTGGTGGCAGAGGCTGCTTTCAGTTCGTCGAATGGTTGCTGGCGATGAGAACGTTTGATGAAAGATCCATTGATCTACGGAAAAAATATTTCATTGCTGGTTACCTGAGTGAAATATGAGTGGATATTTTGGTATGGATGAACGTTGTTATGGTATTTGAAAATTCAGAAAATGTTTTTGCAATGGTATTATAATCGACTACCATAATACTTCGCGTGGCTAGTTACATTCAGAGTTTCCTCAGAACTTTGAGATATCAGCTGCATCATCAAAGACGCAACTGAGTGGTGTGCATTCCCTCAATCCTGAATCTAAAATTGGCGCAGTCGGTAGGATTGTTATAAAGAATCTGTCGTGTACTCCCTGCAAAGTTCGAGAATGTTGCCACTCAAAAACACAAAGAAGCCATGGTTGAGGATGTTATCGTATTGTTTCAATGTTCATAGCAAAACCGGTCCATCAGTCTGCCTGTTACAGCATTCTAAACTCTGAATGATTTTGAAGCAGTATATTGACAACACTGTACAAATATATAGTTTGACGACCCCGAACTAGTTTCGTATTGAAATTGGATTTCATGAGGAGAATTGGGACACCAAAAAAAATATCCCGACATATAATCAAATAAAAGGTAATAGAAGGGAATTCATTAATGTAAGTAAAAAGTATAGACAATATTTATTCATTGGACAAAAAACTAATAATCTTGCAAAAAATCTTAAAAAATGTACTGTATCAATACGTTATCGTAAAAGGGGTACTTTCCGGAATATGCAGAGTGCTCCATTCACTACAACGCAAATGTAGCTATTTCGCAAAGATAGCCATTGGTTCAAAAGTAAAAAAACTACATTCTCGCATTGATTTTTGATAACAGCTATACATATATTATATAGAATCGTTACAAATTACAATAAACCGACCGAACACGTCGATTTTCAAATGTATCCGGTAACATGTGGAAAATGGAAATCCTAACATATCTGACATGATGAATTTTCTTAAGGCAACTTACGTTATGGAAATATATGATTGATATTAATAGAACGATATTGAGAATTGTACTATAATTTCAAATCGTTTTTTATTATTAATACTCATGTTGCGTGTAGAAGCGCCTTCACTCAAGACAGTTACAGAAATATACAGTGTCATCCTCAAAGTATGCACCATATAGAAAACTTATTTATTAAGTGTTTTTCGACAAAATGTTATTCATGGTGAAAGTTTGTGCATCCCCTAAAACTGAACATGCACCAACAAAATATAGTAAAACACACGTAATATACGAGGAGCCTTAAAAAATTTAATTTTGAGACAGGAGTAAATTACCCTTATTTTGAAAATACTCGGGAAATGTTAATTAGAAAAGTTGTCAGCATTAAAAAATACATCTAGATTTAAAGTCATGGCCATCTAAGTGGAGTTTTTTTTATTTTTATTTTTTTTAAATAAGGACTACGAAAAAAAAATTAGTTAAAACGATAAATAGACAACATCCTGTATACGACGGTAAATTTTTTCGAAGAGTAAAATAATTTTGAAAGTTTTTGGTGCAAAGTTATTTTTATTTTTTGTCAATACCGAAAGTTGCTCAAAATTATACAGTATTGTAACAATAACTTAATATTCGATAATATCAAATCACAAAACATCAAAATAAATGAGTATTTCGGCACAAACTCATTGATTTTCTGGAGATTTTCTTGTCCAAAATAATTCTTATATTCGCTTTGAAAACAAAAGCATGTTTCCGAAGGAAGTATTTCACATCTCAGTATGATGTCCATCCCGCAACATGCACAGTTCGGTTCTTCTTACACAATCGTTGACTGCATTCGTAATGTGCTCCGGTTGTATGGCTCTCACACAATTAGTAATCACAGTTTGTAAATGTTCTCTAACCCTAAAAAGACGATGTTTGTAAACTTCGTTATTCAATAAACCCCAAAAGAAGAAATCCATTGTGGTTAAATCAGGTGAGCGCGCTGGCATTGGATACATTGAGTAACGTCCTATCCATTTCCCATTAAATGTTTCATTTAAAAATTGTCGTATTGTTATGCTACCCTGAACACTAGCTCCATCTAACCATACCAAATACTGTATCTTTGTCTACGCGGCATTTGATTCAAAATTGGTAATAAATCTTGTTTTAAAAATTGCAAATATCGGTTGGCATTAAGGTTTCCATCAATGAAGAAGGGATCAATCACAGTCCACATAAGACATTTACCTTAAATGAGTATTGGTCCTTGCACTCTATAGTGGAATGAGGGTTTTCTGTAGCCCACTATCTACAGTTCTGTGAACTTACAGTTCCATTAGTTGTGAATGTAGCTTCATCAGTCCACAAAATATTTATTGGGGGACCGTGCCTTTTCTTCGTATTCTCCCTGATACCATGCGGAAAACTCCAATCTTGGAATAAAATATCATTTATAGTATTTATAAATGTTGGTTTAGAAGCTTGGTAAAAAAAATTGGTAAAAAAATTTAAATTTACTTAGATGGCCATGACTCCAAATCTAGATGTATTTTCTAATGCTGAACAAGTTTTCTAAATAACATTTCCCGAGATTTTTCGAAAGAAGGGTAATTTACTCCTGTCTCGAAATCAAATTTTCGAAGGCTCCTCCTATATTACGTGTGTTTTACTATATTTTGTTGGTGCATGTTTAGTTTCAGGGGTTGCACAAACTTTTACCATGAATAACATTTTGTCGAAAAACCCTTAATAAATAAGTTTCCCATAAGGTGCATACTTTGAGGATGACACGACTGTATAAGTGCTTTCGTTTTAAGATGGCGAAGGAGGCAATTAATCATTAGTGAGACCTGACATATATGTCTTAGCCCTTTCCACTTATTGGGGATATACTCAAGGTACGCCTAGATACGCTACTGTATAAGCTACGACAAACGTTACTGAGAAATTACTCACACTAGAGGAGGATGGCCAATAAGATGTACTTCCTATCAAAAACAGATGATTTAACAGAGGGGGACTCGAAATTAGCCTGGAAATTGCCTCATTTTGAATGTGTTGGTCCTTCTGGTGTGTTGTGTTGCTTCTTCTGTTGTGAGACAGTTCCAACGAAATTTGAAAATTGCTCATTGTGAAGTTTTAAACGAGCAAAGTAGGAAAATTGTATTAAATGTTTTGGAGTATTTCGAAAAAAAAAAGTATACTACTGAAAACATTTGAGAAAACATGTGAATAATGCTGCATGTGATATTCCCTAAGATGTGGTTTTCCTTGATGAACCTGGATTTTACAACATGGAAGAAATACGTTGCAAACCTGGCATGACGATGATATAAAATCTGTGCGGAACAAAACTAGCTCAGAAAGCAAACGATACATAATTGTTCATGCTTGTAATAAAGATGGATTTGTTGATGGTGCCGGTCTTATATTTTCAACTAAAAACACAAAAGTGCTGATTACCATGATAATATGAATTCGGTATTATTTGAAAAGTTGATAGCAGAACAATTGTTATAGTTATTCTAATCCCAATTGGAACGGCAATAAAAATGAGAGCACTACGAGGAGTGTTCATATGCACTGCCCGGCAAATGGAAAATTTGTATACTACCAGTGTTTTTACTTTCAAAGCGTTCCTGGTACAATCATAAAAAAGTTATGTCGTGTGGAAGAGAATTCCTTCTCGAAACTTCTTATGTCGGTCCAATTGGGATTAGAAATACTATACAGATACTTCAAAAACCATCGTTCAAGACTTCTGGAAAAAATTCCCAGAATGAAATCATACAATGGGTGCAAATTAAAAATATACGCATTCCTCATCGCGCCATTAGATGTAAACTGTTAGAGATTGTACAGCTATTCAAGTCTAAAAAATGGCATATGTAACTGATGAATTATTTTATAAAATGGGTCATTCTGTTCTACGACTACCACTATACCACTGCCAGTTTAATGTCATTGAACTAATATGGGCAAAATGCAAAACATTTAATGAAATTAATAATAATAGTTTATTGCTTCTGAAAACAAGTTTACACCAACAAGTGTATGGGGGTAACAAAAAAAAGGAAAATGGAAAAAAATAATATGGGTTTTACCAATTAGATACAGTTCAAGTGAATAGGAAAAAAGAAAAAACATATATTGCAGTTACCTACTCGTTTAAAATAAATGATCGTAACCTAAGAATATTCCAAATGTACTCTGATATTTTCTTGGCATCAGTTACTGTTATATTTTGTAAGGCGACAATCAATGTTTCCAAACTCCGTAGGCAAGAAGTATTTCGTTTCATCACTGTATCGATAGGGCAGTCAAAAATAATATGAAAAAGAGTTTCTCTTTCGTTTTTATTACAAACTGGGCAAGTATGTTCGGGATCAATATAATAGGAGATTCCATTAAGAGTGAATTTGATCTTGAAATGATTGGCCCTACTTAATTAAGCGAGAGTGCATGTGACCTGGATGGGTAGTTTTAGCAGCAGATATGTGCTTGAATCCATGGAAGTATTGAATAGATTGTAAATGTACATAAATGGGTAAAGAGAGGTTATTGCAAGATCTGATTCATGCAAAAATTGGTGGTACTTAGCAATTAAGGATTTTCTATTTTTCATTTCATACATGCATTTCATAAAAAGAATATAGGATGTAAGTGCTACAGTGACGAGGCTGTACTGAATACATGGAAAGAGGCATTAAATAAAGTTACTACGAGAAACTGAGCAGATTGTATTGAACGGACTGAAAATCTTATTAGTACAAATTGGGAACGAAAAAATGTTGGATTGTCAAATATTTTCCATTATAATTCATCTAAATGAAGATTCATCATCTGAAGAAGAGAATTATTCTTCAGTCGCAGATCACTGAGAAATTATCTGATGACTTTATTACAATAGCTGATAAAGCTATAATAAAGTTTAATTTTTAATACAGTTAATAATCCTAACTCCACACTAGTTTAATAAATTATCAAATTCTCCCTAATTATTCTTTTTACAATTCCAAATCCGATCCTGGCAATTTACATTTTGAGAGAATTAAGTACGGACATACCTGCACTCACGAATCTTTCCCCCGTACATGTATTCTCAAAGATGTTACTCTTAGTGTAATTTGGGCTGGCCCGACAGCTGCCATTAATTTTTATTACCATAAGCAGATAAAGTTGAAATGGAATGAATATATACGTTTCGTCTCACCAATGATTTATTGCCTACTTCGCCATCCGAAAACGTCTGCATCGACAAGAACATATTAGTAACTGGATTATTTTTTATACATCCAGGGCATTTCATATCCTGAATTTTGAAAAATTGAAAATGAAATTAGATGCTCTTGGAATTTGGGAAACGTTAATGAATTGCTGTTCTAATTCACAAAAGTACGTCAAATGATAGTTAAAATTGATAAATGATAGTTAAAATTCTCAACTCAAGGGAGCGCCTTGGGATCACTACTATTTCTGCTATTCAGGGTATCAACGAATCTCTTAGACAAGTCATAACTTCTAGAATATTAGGTGTATCAGAATGAGATGTCCTGGTATAGGTAAATGGTATGTGAAAAGGGGAGTTTTCGCATATTTTTCACTTCCCGGTCACTTCCAGATTCGCCGGAAATGGCTCCGGTGTTGCATTTTTAAATAGAACACACTGTATATTGTAACATTTTTGGATTTCTGAGACTATTCTGGATCAGAATGTGACATTTTGAAAAGTTTTTACGCCTGCTTAATTTTTTTAGAGTCACTTATAATATTGCATCCAGGTGGCCATGATCGGACGTAAACTAATCTGAGGACCTCAGGTGATGTCGCAAAGTTTTAGTGACTAGTATGATGATAGGAATAAGACAAGTTGGCAAGATTACATTTTCGTGTCTAACTATTATTTTCGAAGATACTAATTTATTCGCGATTGGATTCGAACCTAACGATACTAATCTATTCGCGATTGGATCAAAAATAAATCAAATATTGCTAAGGAAAATACTGCATAATAATTTATTTAATTTTGTCAAGTGTGCCATGGATAGCCCTGATGCATAATATTTTGCAGTTACTTTCATCAAGTCTTCTTTGGAAAACATAACACCCACTTAGGTAATGACATTGATATAAGCTTTATGAGCAGACAGTAAAAGTTTCTTGATTTTCAGTTTAATTTTTCGTCAAAATTATGTATACTCAAAGTGAAAATGTGGATATCTTATTAATATTTGGAGAATGTCAAATAAATTCAAGGAAGGAATGTTGCTGAGTTGTATACTCAGAGATATCCCAATCGGCAACATCCAGCCCATCAGTTTTTTTCGTAGGTTGAGAATCGTTTTAGGCAAGAAGTAAATCGAGAGGCGGAACAGAGGTTTATCATAAATGAAGAGACTGGGATTAACGTTCTCGCTATGGTTGAGGTTGATAAAACGGTTTCTTCAAGAGACATCAGTCAAGAAATGCAGATAAGTCACGAATCAGCAAGAAAAATACCGACAGAGCACAGATATCGAGCATTTGAATATGAGTCATATCAACATTTGTATGCTGACGATGGCGATAGACGGGTAGTGTTTTGTGATTAGCTGCTTCCAAATCATAGAGTTAACTCAAATTTCATCAACTTTATTCTGTTTTCCGACGAATCACGATTTACAAGTGAAGTTATGTTCAATCAGCAAAATACTATGTACTGGGCCCAACAAAATCAACATGCAATGAGAGAGGGCAATTTTCAAGAAAGGTTTGACGTCAAAGTTTGGAAACAGAATAACTGGGCCAATATTGTTTCAAAGTCAGTTAACAGAGGTTAGGTTCTCTGGTTTTCTTCAAAAAGAAATCGAGGATCATCTTAAACCTTTAGCAGTTTCACGGCGAATTTACTTCCAAAAAGATGTATCACCCCCTCATTTACCAAAAATTTCTCAATTACTTAATAAAGCATTTTGATAATCAAGTTATTGCAACCAATGGTCCAGTACGGTGGCCTGCCCGCTCACCGGATCTCACTGTGCTCGATTTCTTTATTGGGGGATATGTTGAAGGAAAGGTTTACTATGCAACAGCCCCAGCCACTCATGAAAGATTGGAAGAAAAAATTATATGGGCATTTATAAGTATATAGCCTCAAATATTACGAAACGTGTTGAGAGAAACAATTGAACGAGCTGAAATGTGCCTTGAACATTTACTACACTGAAAGTAAATGAATTAATATTCATGGCACACTTGAAAAAAGTAAATAAATTATTATCCAGTATTTTCCTTAGTAATATTTAATTTATGTTCTTATTTTCAATACAACCGCAAATAAATAAGTATCGTTAGATTCGTAAAAAAAACCTTTTGCGGAAAGTGCTCTTCAAAAAATGGTCGCTATTTGGAAAATAATAGTTTAACCAAAAATGTAATTTTTCCAACTTGTCTTATTCCTATCTATCATGCTAGTCACTAAAACTTTCTGACATCACCCGAGGTCCTCAGATCAGTTTACGTCCAATCATGGCCACCTAGATGCAATAATGAAAGTGACTCTAAAAAAATTAAGTGGGCGTAAAAACTTTACAAAACGTCACATTCTGATCGAGAATTGTTTCGGAAATAAAAAAGGTAACAATATACAGGGTGTTCCATTCAAAAATTCAAAACTGGAGCCATTTCCGGTGAAACTGGAAGTGACCGGAAAGTGAAAAATATGCGAAAACTCTCCTCTTCGCATACCATTCACCTATACCAAATCTCATTTTGATAATATACCTAAGAAGTTATGACTTGTCTAATAAATTCGTTGACACCCGGTAACGAAGACAAGAGTAATTAGGCAGGCAAATGCGTTGCCGCTCCGATAGAAAGTGAAAGTACACTCTAAAAAATCTGCAGTGATGTTCGCCTAGATCGTGTCCCAATAGCTTGAAAAAAAGACGCGTCCATACTACGTATCCTTATCTACGAGTTATTGCCTCCTCACTTCTTTTCCATTCAGAAACCATGTGACATTGGCTGCTGGAAACGATAGAGGTGACGTGCAGTTTCCCCTCAGAGTAGCTCCAACTTCCAAGAGTTTTTTTCGAACTTTTAGACTTGGCTCTCCAACCGGAACATCTGGAAAGGGTCAAACTTCTTGAGATGTCTGAATATATGGTGTTATGACTAACAATCATGCATGAAAGTATGTCTGTGCGTGTGTGTGTGTGTGTATGTACCAAAGAAATCAATTATAAACAATGGAATACATTTCATGGATATAAGAATCGCTGCTTTGTCCGCGTGAATATCAAAGTCATAATTTTATACGTTTTATTTTCCATAACTTCAAAACTAACCAAACCCCCATACAAACCTTCACACCTTTGGCGGTTGAATTTCCACAAGCACTGAAAGACGTATTTCTTTATTTGCAACAAATACCAATTTTTATGACTCTAAACTTTCAACCCCTATAGGGTTGAATATTCAAAAACCACGAAAAACGTGATTCTTTATTTGAAGTGAAAGCTGGAAATCTAGCACCGTTGCCGATATTTTCACGTATATCCAACCATTTGGTTAGCATAGCCGATTAAGCAGCCAATAATCTGATCAACATGTGCCTTTTTCCGAATTCGAATTTGTCTTCTCCGAAAATTAAGATCAAGGTGTCATTCCATTCGTAATTGCATTTAGAATCTTTTTGGAAAATGAAGTCCCGCTCGAAAAAATTGCAAAAGTAATAAACAATGTAGTAAAAACAAGGGGTTTCGTTTATTGCGAATATCTCAAAAACTATTCAGATATCTGAAATCGAAAAAAATATCCTCAAAGAACAGTGAATTTCCTAAAAAATAACTAATAAAAAACCTTTCTAAGGACAAGCTTTTATTTAAGCCGTGTACTAAAACGTATAAAATAAGTTTAAGTCATCGCTGACAATGATTTCATTGGACAATGATTAATTGGTAACTAACAACTTGCCGAAGTATTAATTTCCTTACAATTCGCGCGACAAGCTTTTTGAAACCAAATCATTGAACAAAAAATAATTAAATCAATTAAACTTATTTTATACGTTTTAGTACACGGCTTAAATAAAAGCTTGTTCTTAAAAAGGTTTTTTATTAGTTATTTTATTTTTTGCTTTTTAGTTGGTTCGCCCTAATCTGTTCATTTTTAATAGAGCATCGTTATTACAGGGTCTCTTCCCTGTGAGTTTTGAGCTGGAAGATATCATGATCTCCGACCCCAAAAACTCTCACATACCAATTTTGAATACAATCTGACCATAATAACAAAACTCGTCCTTCCTGAAGTCGCCATTTGGAATTTTTAGATTTTGACAAAAAATTCATAATCTCCGAACCCGAAAACCACACATTTGGGCGTACCACAAGGAACAGTACTCGGGCCAATTCTCTTTATAATTTACCTAAATGAACTGCTCAATACAGAGTAGTCCGATTTTGATGATTCTTTTTCTAATGGATAGGGCATACCTCGAACTTGGTCCCCTTTGAAGAAAAAAAATTACACCCCCAAGCCACTGAATTTTTACTTCTTAACCGTAACCCGTAACTTCCTACTGGGTTATCCGATTCAGATGATTCTTTTTTTTTATTGAATAGGGTATGCTTGGAGTCCCATTTGAAAAACCTAACGGTAGAAACATATGTGAAGATTTATTGATTTTACACCTGTGAACCGATTCTGTTGAAACTTGGCACACATATGTAGTTCTGATGACACTACAACATAATGGAGGCCCGGAATTGATCTGATGATGGAGACGGAAGACAATCGAGGGATCTCCTCAACACTTCACAGCAGCTACCTCGTGTTTGGGGTAATATGTACATATATAATTACATGTCCTGACTAACTGACTCACTGATTGACCGATATACGATCAAAGCGCTGCACCTAATAGCTAACATTTTAACAGCATATTTTTTTGATATTATATCCCTGAAGGGGTGAAAAGGTGGGTGAACAGGTGGGTGAGAAGGATGGTGAAAGTGAAAGTACGGTTGGTTTTGAAATTAGATTAATGGAAAATAGTATTTGGGCCCTTTTAAATTTCAGTGTTTTGGAAATTAAACTCCTAAAGGAGTGAAATAGGGGTAAAATTGGGATTGGAAGTTTGTATAGGAATTCCGTTAGTTTTCAAGTTGGGGTCATAAAAATCGATATTTGAAGTATTTGTTACAAATAGAAAAAATATGTATTTCAGTGTTTTTAGAAATTCAACCACTAAGGGGTGAAATGGAGGGTGAAAGTTTGTATAGGGGTTCAGTTAGTTTCCAAGTTGGGGTCATAAAAAGTAGGGATAGAGAAAAACATATGTTTTTATGAATGCAACCCCTAGGAGGGTAAAAGTTTGTGTGAGGGTTCCGTTAGTTTTGAAGTAAGGGGCATAAAAATTGGTATTTGAGATCTTTGTTACAAATAAAGAAATACAAATTTCAGTATTTTCAGAAATTTCGTCCCTAGAGGGGTGAGTTGATTTAATAATAATAATTACCAGCTAGTTATAGTATATAACAGCCAATAGTTGGGGGGTGAGTACCCCACTGCCATCATTTCACGCTTTACGTAATTAAATTGCTTGTTTGTTTGGCGCCGACTCAAAATTAGTTACTTACATCAGTTTAGGAGCTTAGTTATTGAGACCAGAGTGGTTCATTTGATTTTTTGCTTTTCAGTTTCTTTTTTCGTCGGTTTAGTTTTTCGTTAAAAAGTTTTTTAGTCTCAATTGTGCAGTCATTTGATCTCTTCTGGTTGTAGTTTCTCACTAATATCTTGGCCTGCGTCATTCCTTGTGATTCTATCCAGTGTTGGGATCTTTTATTATGTACTTCTTTTTCAAGTTCATCAAGTATCGTGCTGGTACTTATTCCGCAAAAGGGTACAGGTCCCAGAAATGGTATTTTAGCCCCTTTTTTGCCAGTGTGTCCTAGAACCCAAAGCAGGGTAGCAGTGTTGTTCTTGCCTAGTTCATTTAGTTTCTCTAGGCACTCCCAAACCATTTTGGAGTTGATTACATGGGAGAGTTCAGAGCATTAATGGCTGCTTGGCTGTCCGACATGATGATAATCTCTTGTCTGCGAAAATTTTTTTCTCTATTTTACTGGTCACATTTTCCGATGGCGAAGATTTCCGCTTGCAAAATGTTTGGTAATTTGCCTAGGCACATGTTGATCAGACTACCAAACAGCGCTTTTTCTTCCGACTTAATTCACAAATATTGAGATTTCAAACTAAAAACTCATTTTTATGGAAATAAGTTTAGCTTTTATTAGCAAAAAATTATTGTGATCGGTTCAGTAGTTCCAGAGATTACCCCCTACATACAAACAAATGAACAGACAAACAAACATAACCTCTTTATTCGTATGGATTGTGCTGGTGAATCTGATTTCATTTCTGAAATGTATTTTTTTCCCTAGGTATGATAGATCTTTCAGTTAAACGAAAAACAGAATGACCAACATATGAATCCTTAACTTCCTCATCACCATAGTTTATTTTCAGAGTTGAAAAATAAATGACCTAATTTTTCCGATAAAATGGTTATGCTCTAGATAAGATGAAAGCAATCTCCTCATGCAGTTTGTTCTCCGAATATTTTTTCCTGATTGAACATTCGAAGGAGAGAAACCCATATAATTATATATTTTCTTTACCCATTTTGAAACTTGCAAAATTTTAAAGCAAATATTTGTCTTGAGTTATGGACGCAGCGAATTTCATAGAATGGAATAAGACGTTAATCAACAAACGTAAAATCAGGGTTTTTTTTAGAGGCATTCACTTGAATCTCTTTCCCGGAATTTCTTCACAATTACCATATTATGTGACGTTTCTACTGAAAAAATCGATACGAATATAAGGAGAAGAAATCATAAATACGTAATTGAATCACACGACATGAAAGAGAATATACAGGGTATCTTATTATCGATTAGACGTATTATTACGATCACATTTCATTTTTATCCCAGGTTGCTATTCCATTCTCCCATGTTGATTTTTGAAGTGGTATTGAAATGTTGAAGTTTTAATGAACCATTATTTTTAAATTATAAACAGAGCTATGAAGGAAAATTTGTGTCTGTAATATACAGGGTGTTTCATAATTGAATGCTGATCCTGAAGGGCGATATTGAATAATTGATTTCGAGAAAAATTCTTCAAATGAACATAGGTCCGCAACTGCTTTATTTCTGAGATACAGGATGTTGAAATTTAACAAAAAAATCAGTTCTTCCCCAATATCTCTGATACCGCTTCGACTTTTTTTTTCAATTTTGGTACGCATAAAAATACTTTTTTTCCATGATAAAGACTTTCTTAATTTTCATCATTGGCGTCCCTGTTAACATGCCCTGTCATATTTTTGATCAAAATAATGATACGCAATTGTTTTTTCCCAAATAAATATTATCTTTGTAATGTTCCTCTATCTTCTCATAAGAATGGTCTACTGCCTTTTTTTCGTCCGGCGCACGGTTTTCGATTTAGAAAATAAAATATAGTCATTTGCTTGACCCTATGCGATTTTTTCACAATTGTGGTAACCAAAGGATCTAAGCAAGATTTTTATAATTTTATGGTAACTATTATTTAGTTTTTGTAATAAGTACGCATAAAAATACATTTTTTATTTTTAAAAACAACTATTATGAACAAAAAATCAAATTAACTGTACAAAATGTCCGCCTCCTGCAAGTATGCATGCTTCAGCCCTCCTTGTCATTGACTCGGACTTGGAAAATTCCTGGAGTATTCCTTATTGCTTCACAGGAAACTATTACGCGGTTTCGCAGTCTCAGTTAGAATTGGTTGACTGTACACCAAAGTCTTAAGATGTCCCCAAAGAAAATAATAAAGACGACCTATCCAGCGATTATGACAGTTTTGGTTTGAATATTCGCGTGCCAGAGCACTAAAATGAGCAGGTGCATAAACCACATGCGATTTCGCATAAAAATAGGAACATCTTCCGACAGAATTGCCAAATTATCTTCAAGTAATTCGCGATAATTATGTCCATTTAATCTGCGTTGTAAAAAAAGGTCCAATTAGGTAATCTCCAATAATTCCAGCCCAGACATTTAATGATGAATGCTCCTAGTGATGAGATTCCACGTTTGCATGCGGATTTTGCTCGACCCAAAAATGATTATTATGAACATTTCTGATCCTGTTTTTAGCTTCTCAACTAGCTATGTCCGCGAATAAAATTTCCCTGTCAAATAAAAGATTTTCGGTAACTTTTTGAAGAAACCATTGGCAGAATTTCACTCGTAATGGAAAGTCTCGAGTAAGTAGAGCCTGAACCCGTTGAATGTGATAGGGATATAATAAATAATCATGAAGAATCCTCCATACTAGAATATGGGCGAAATTCAAATTATTGGCAACTTGCCTCGTACTTATTTCAGGATTTTCGTCAACTGAATTCAAAACAGCTACCTCAATTGCTGGAGTTCTTGCCGTCCGATGTGCTCCTTTTAAGTGAGGATTTGGCTCAAAACTTTCTGCTTCACATAACCTTCTGTGGGTGCTTGAAATCGTTCGAGCATCAGCAACCATTCTATTTGGGAAGCACTCTTGATACAGTCGCCTGGCTTCATATGCGTTCCCGTCAGCAAGCCCATACAAGTAATGCATGTCTGCTAATTCGGTATTTGTCAAATTTACCATGGTTTTTTCAATAAAAAAGTTTTTATAACGTGAATAATATCACATATCTAGCTTAAGAAGTGTCAAAATTGTTTATGTTGAAAACAACGAAATGTGTTCTTAGCATACTAGATGTTTCTAGCCCACAAGATAATCCTACTACTCTTCAACGGCTGATTTCGCATAGGGACAAGCAGATGAATGCATTTTATTTTCTTACTCAAAAACCGTTCGCCGGACAAAAAAAAAGGCAGGAGACCATTTTTATGAGAAGATAGAGGGCAATTACAAAAATGATGTTTATTTGGAAAAAAGACGGTGGCGTATCATTATTTTTATCAAAAATATGGCAGGGCATGTTAACAGGGATGCCACTGATGAAAATTAAAAAATACTTTATCATGGAAAAGTTGTATTTTTATGCGTACTTTGCATGTACCCGAATTGACAAAAAAAACAAGGCGGTTTCAGAGATATTGGGAAAGGACTGATTTTTTTGTTAAATTTCAACATCCTGTATCTCAGAAATAAAGCGGTTGCGGACCTATGTTCATGGAAGAGTTTTTCTTAAAATCATCCAAGAATTATCGCCCTGTAGGATCCGCATTCAATTATGGAACACCCTGTATAATGTAAAGAGAGCTGGCGACGTGTAGACAGGAATTTTTTTATTCTTGAAAAGGATATCCTCGGGCAGGGATCTAACCCACGACCTCATGATTACTAGTCATGTGCTCTCCCAACTGAGCTATCGAAGACGTACGTTCGCATCTGCGATCGGTATATCGCTTTCTAGAATTTAATGTTAGTTTGTTTAGGAAAGTTATTAGGTGGAAGCGAACTCATTCGCTATCAAATGATCATCAAGATCCAATTTACTTTTCACCTTGCGTCGTCGACAATTACATTAAATTCCAGAAAGCGATATTCCGATCGCAGATGCGAACGTATGTCTTCGGTAGCTCAGTTGGGAGAGCACATGACTAGTATTCATGAGGTCGTGGGTTCGATCCCACCCCGAGGATATCTTCTTCTAGAATAAAAAAATTCGTGTCTGCACGCCGCCAACTCTCTTTACAATATATATTACAGACAACAATTTTCCTTCTTAATTTTCAAATTTGGCTTAATTGTTCAATTGTCGGAGATCCATACCTGACCCCTGCTGAAAATCGCCAATTGTCGACGACGCAAGTTGAAAGGTAAATTGGATCTTGATCATCATTTGATAGCGAATGAGTTCCCTTTCACCCCATAACTTTCCTAAACGCACTAACATTGAGTTTTAGAAAGCGATATGATCAAACGTACATCTTCGGTAGCTCAGTTGTGAGAGCACATGATTAGTAATCACGAGGTCGTGAGTTCGATTCCTGCCCGAGGATATATTTTTCTAGAATTCAAAAAATTCTTGTCTGCACGCTGCCAACTCTCTTTACATTATAAACAGAGAGTTCATAAAAACATATATTACTGGAATTTTAATTTCAGTTACAGATATAAACTCTTGGGGGAATGCATATTGAGAAGATGAACTTTCCAATTTTATATAAAAAATTATCCGAATATTGAAAAATCTGTAATGAAAATAGAGCTGTTTTTCTGTAATATTATTGAAGATGTATCGAACATCCCCTTATAATTTATTTTATAATTTTTTATGAAACGACTTCCTCGTTCGTATCACATCAGGGTATTCTATGAGAAATTCATTCTTAATTGATATTGATCACATGTGGCAACTCTACAATCGTGAAAATATTTACAAACTAGATTCGTATCTCTCTTCTCCAGTTCATTTAATATAGGAAATTCCGTGTATTTCATCGAACTCAATTGAAAACTAGATCATCGGGGATAATACCATAAGTGCTTCAAATTTTTTTTAAAACGACGCAAAAAATTACCGAGTTCTGTTTTTTCAAAAAAACACGTTTTTTCAGAATTATTTGGTTAATTTTTAAAGCACGAAATATTTGTATTTGTCTTTTCCGTAACTGAAGTTGATCTTGAACCTCCTCCTGGCGCGCATGGTTGTAGATTTTAATTGCCACGCATTTTTTCAACGATAGCCTGATGGTGTTCTTCATCTATCTGTAGATAGCTCGCAATAGATTTGGAGTTGGCATGTCCTGTTATTTTGATAAGTTCTTGCTCAGCAACTCCGCTATCTGCCAAATTTGACACCGATGTTGGCCTCAATGAGTGATTGGTAATTTTTTTTCTTTCCACGTCTTGGCCCACCTCGTTTGCTCGTTTCTTAATCCACTTTGCTATCTCGTTTTGCCTCACAGGTATGTTTATGAACCATCGATTTCTTACTTTCCAAAATGGATTGACAGTTGAAAATAAACGGTCACTTTCTATGTGTTCTTTTTTCGATTTTAATGCGTAAAATAATCGAACTGGACAAAAATTATAGTTATTTCTATTCATTACTAACCATTTAGATGAGGCACATGGCTTGAATCCTACTTGGGTAGTTTTTCCGAAAATCGGATTGTATTCAATTCTGTTTGTTTTTTGGCCTGAGTTATCGAGTTCTTCCTTGAAAAACTGTAGCTTTGCTCTGCATCCTTCGCCTCCTCTCCACGCCAATTCATACGACAAAACAAAGAACACCTTCTGGGGTTCCTTCGTCTCAACTGTTTACTAGTTTTTTCAGTTCCTCGAATTTCAGAGCAGTTGAGCTCACTTTTCCACAAACCTTGAGACTGTAGGTCTCTTCTCTTTGCATTTTTTGAGTCCCGTGCAGATTTAAATACGACATCTTGGAATGGGTCAATTTTTATACCATATTCCATGATCATTTTGGCGGTGACATTCCAAATAGTTTTCACGGTGCTTTCTCTGTACTCCTCACCGTTACTTTTCTTCATGTTATGAGCCCAGTCCTTCAAGATTTTCGCAATTTCGCATACTGGCGTTTCTCGTTTCAATTTATACCCTCTCGTTGCACAAAAATCCATGAACTGATTCCAGACAAACTTCTTGTTTTTCTTTGTATTACCTGGAGTCGTTTTTTCGATTTGCGTGTTGACTTTGAAAGTCCCGAAACGTTCGTTTTAGGCGTTAAATATGAAACACTGACTAAATTATAGTAACTGTTTACTTCAGGTACGCGTTGCTATGGTGGTAAGCCTCTCTGTTATTTCCATGGCAATCGCAAAACATACACTCCCGATTTTTAAAACGCGTCACTGCAGTTGAATTGTCACCTAGCGCGCTAGATAATCCACATAGTAGGTGGATTACCGCTGTAATTCAGCGATAATTCCACACCTCTTATGGACATTTCAACACATAAGTGAAATTTTCAAATAGATTTTCAAATAATTAAACTAATTCGACGAAGCTATCTATTCACATTGAATTGTTGAATTTAAATGGAATTTTCACTAATTAAATTAAATACATGTTTGGTAAACAGGATTATCATTATTTGTTGCGGTGGGGTCGACTATTACCAGAAACAAACAAAAATGGTGACTGCATTTCTGAATTGTTATGGTGACTGCATTTCTGAATTCTATATAGGAGTTCAGGTGTTTGAAGCTAGAATCCGATGTTTTCTTTCTCAACTCACCTACAACATACATGTACCCAGAATCCATGACTGTATAAAAGTTTGGAGCATCTGTAGAGACTTCACACTTATATTTGCCCGTAACTTCGGGTTGTACTTCTTTAAGAACCACCCTGTTGCTGTCACTTCTATTGAACTGCAAAAAAAAGAAATATATTTCATTTCCGAGTAGCAGAGGAAACTTTGTGGCCGATTTCTCGTTTTCTGAAACAGACATACAGAAATGTTATTTTCCCAACCACTTCCCGTATCTCATTTCACAAAAAATTCAGTGTGACCTAACTACTGAAAATAGTTGATGACTAGTTTGGAAAGAAGAATCGTCCATTTACATCAAATTTATATATATATATACATATATATATATATATATATATATATATATATATATATATATATTTATATCTAATATATAAAATTCTCATGAAATTTTGTGTGCATATCGGTTAGGTCTGCGAATCGGACAACATCTATTTTTCATCCCCCTAAATGTTAAGGGTGTTAAGGGTGGTTTTAGATTTAAAAAAAATTATGATACAGCATTCAAAAATACATACAACCCTAAATTTTCACCCTTCTACGATCAACCCCTATTTTTCCATCGCGATTTTTATTTTATTTTATTTTATCCACAGATCCGCATTAGGGTTGCAAGATGGCAATCGAATATAATAATTGTAGTACGATAAATTGAGAACGGGATAAAGAAAAAAAGGGATAACAGGACAACGGGAATAACGGGATAACGAAAAAACGGGAGAACGGGATGAAGGGATAAGGGGATAAGGGGGAAACGGGATAACTGGATAATGAAAAAATGGGATAACAGGAAAACGGAATAACGGGATAACGAAGAAACGGGATAACGGGATGACAGGATAAGAGGATAACGGGAATACGGGATAACAGGAAAATGGGATAACGGGAATAACGGGATAACAAAAAAACGGGATAATGGGATGACAGGATAAGGGGATAACGGGATAACGGGGAAAAAAACAGGTAACAGGAAAACGGGATAACGGGACAACAGGAAGCGGAAGGAGTCAAAAGCATAGTCTAGATGGAACAACATAAAGGAAAACCTAGAAAAAAAGAAATTCTACGCGGACGAGAGTTTTCGGGAATAACATTTTAGGGAACATAGAAATGTGGACAGGAGAACGTCTGTCGGGTCAGCTAGTATATATATATATATATATATATATATATATATATAGTGAAAGATAGTCGTTGCTGACTAGTTAGGTGTAAATTGATTATTGGGTATGCAACTATTTCGAAAGCTTGACAAACACCAAAGAATATTATCCTGGCCGTTTGAACTGACTGCTACCTCAAATTCAAATTATCCTTCTGTATATATATATATATATATATATATATATATATATATATATATATATATATATATAAACAGTGGGGAATAACGGGGATCTTCAGTCAGTACAAATGTTGAACTATGAAAAACTCTTTAATACGTTGGACCGAGCTTTCGTTTCAATTTTGAAACTTCTTCAGGGTCCTAAAATATGTAAATTACATTATTGAGAAAAAAAATACTTAAAATGAAGGAAGTACTTACAGTAATCTGAGTGGTTGATTAATGAACATTAACTTTAAAAAAACGTAAAATATGTAAATATTTGTCGAAATGGTGTTATATCTTTGACGTTTCGAGTGACATTGAAGGATTTGAAGTGCAACCTATGATTAATCGTCAAAAAAATATAAAATATGTAGTGGGTGTGTTGATTTTTTTATATATTTATTCTTTGAGAATCATCAGTTTTAATCCATTTGTAGAAGATAACTGTAGATTTTGCTAAGATTTTCGATATCTGTTTTTTTGTTCATATTTTGATTGGATTTATTGATTTCAATCATTTCAAGAAATAATCTTTTAGAGATTTTTTTTTCTGAATGTAAAACTTGTGCTTCTTCGAATGATATTTTATGGCTTGTTTCAATAGCATGTTGAGCTAATGCACATGATTTCTTGTTGAGTCTTATATCACTTATGTGAGAGATAATACGATTATTCAAAGTTCTTGAACTTGTACCAATATAGTTCAAATCACAGTTGTTACATGGTATGCTGTAGACAACATTCGATTTCTTCAAATCTGGTGTGGGATCTTTTAACCTCGTATTTAAATTTCCAATAGTCTTGATGTTTTTTTGTGAAATTTTTATGTTACTTTCATTCTTGAATAATTTAATTATATTTGATGATAGAATTCCTATATTAGGAATTGAAAAATAAATTATCCTTTCATTATTATTTTCTGAATTTTGATTATTTGTTTCATTATTATTAATTTGTCTATCAGAGTTGGTATTGAAAAGAATTCTATATATATAATTATTTTATATTTTTTTGACGATTAATCATAGGTTGTCACTTCAAATCCTTCAATGTCACTCGAAACGTCAAAGATATAACACCATTTTGACAAATATTTACATATTTTACGTTTTTTTTAAAGTTAATGTTCATTAATCAACCACTCAGATTACTGTAAGTACTCCTTTCATTTTAAGTATTTTTTTCTCAATAATGTAATTTACATATTTTAGGACCCTGAAGAAGTTTCAAAATTGAAAGAAAGCTCGGTCCAACGTATTAAAGAGTTTTTCATAGTTCAACATTTGTGCTGACTGAAGATCCCCGTTATTCCCCACTGTTCATACCAATTTTCAGTTGTTATTTCTAAATTCATTCATATATATATATATATATATATATATATATAATAAAATAATAATAATAATATCGTCTTTATTATTTCCATATGTGTACAGTATAATTACATCAAAATTGACAGACATGAAATATTAGGAAATAAAGGGCGAAGTTCATTTTCTGCAAATCAAACACTTGCAGACAATGTTCTTCCACTTAACCCCTATATATATATATATATATATATATATATATATATATATATATATATATATATATATACACAGAAGGATAATTTGAATTTGAGGTTGCAGTCAGTTCAAACGGCCAGGATAATATTCTTTGGTGTTTTTCAAGCTTTCGAAATAGTTTTATTTCATTATAAAGACCTCTTAAAATTCCAATTATTGATTTGAGAAGGAAAATTTTGAAAAATTTAAAATTTACTAGCGTGAGAATGTTACATGAAAAAATAGCAAATACACATAATATCAAAATATATTAAAAACGATTAAACACTAACACAGTTATTGGTATATGATGTTAGGAGACGTATATTTTGAATGATGACATCAACACAGAAACCATTTGATACAGTATCGATCTATTATATCTTATATTTTTTCTCGACTGCAAGAAGATTGCTCAATTGTCTTTTTGAAAAAATAAAAAAATTGGGATTGTCAGAGGGGTCGGTCCTTATTGTCCATGTTTAATAACTAGCTATAAATTACGCTCAAATTAGAAATGCCTGATCGTTTATTCATACATGCCTGTTGATTATAAATGACTACCATTTCAAGAGAATTCCTTTTTTCTTCATGTTAGAGATGTCGTCGAGTAAAGACGTGTGTGCGAGCTCTCTACACTGTAAGAAGTGTAAATCTAAAGTAATCAACGATATTAAATGTGTGAACTGTGATAGCAGTTTCCACATAAGCTGTGCAAAAAGCAGTAAGAGTGTAAAAACTTTCGAAGACAAAAAATATGTAGTGTGTTGTGAATTCAAGGAAACCACCTCAGATATGGATACAGACAAAAAATTCTATGATGCTCTTGAGGATCAACAGAATGAAAAACAAATGGACATACATGTAGTTACATATTTATTGTTGCAAAAAGATACTATCATCAAAGAGTTACGTGACAAGATCGTTTTACTCAATAATCAAGTCGAACTCTTGAACAAGATAAATGGACAAACATTTCAAGATTACCCTATTCCAAAAGAAATACAGACGAATGGTATAAAAATGGCCTGGAACAAAAAGACAGAAAAAAACGATTCATCAAAAAACCAAATCGACATGACAATAAAAAGCCAGGGAACTCCCAAACAAATGATAAGCAGCTATCAACCGAATTATTGGAGGTACAGTCTCGAATAAAATGTGATGAAATTATTAATCTGACGAATTCAACAAATAAACGAAGTTTTAGTGAAACTCTAGCTTATGGCCAGCAAGGTAGCTCCTCTACTATTGCCCCAAACGTAAAAAAAAGTAACAATGGTACTAATGAAAATTGTGAAAATAATGGAAATAATGGTCAATGGGAAACAGTTAAATATAAGCGCGGAAAACCGGCGAGAAGAATTATTATTGGAAATAATAAGGAGTCCAATATAAAGGGTGTCCCAAAAAACGTGATCCTACATGTCTCCAGGGTGGACCAAGGAACCTCTAGTCAAGGACTGAAGCAACTATTAGCTCCGACATTTCCAGAGGTTGGGTAGAGGAATTCACATCTAGATTTCCATCCTTATACTCATCGTTCAAGGTAACCATAAATGAAAAAAACTTCAAGGCAGCTATGAATCCACGGATTTGGCCGGAAGGAGCTTGTGTCAGCAAATTTTTTCAGAAGAGGACAAGCTCAACTCATGCAGGATAGCCCCAGGTGGAATTAATGTGAGTGAGAATTATGACCTTTTATTATTGAACATACAGTGTCTCAACCAAGAAAAACTGGACAATATCATAACAGATTATTTTGATTATCATAACCCTAAATTCATTTGTCTGACCGAAACATGGTGTATGGCTGAAAATATTAGCTATTATCACTTTCCAAACTATTGCTTAACCAACTACTTCTGTAGAAAAAATAATAGGGGTGGCGGCGTGAGCTATGGAAAACTGGACAATATCATAACAAATTTGAATTTTATACCTTTGGATCTCCACAAATTTTGTGACGAAAAAATATAGAAATAACAGGTTTATCATGGGAGTATTTGCCTGGTATAAAATATATAATACTAACTTGCTACCGATCTCCATCCGGTATTTTCGATATCTTTGCTACAAATCTAAATTCTCTATTAGACAATATTTTTAGCAAAAATGTATTTATAATCCTGAATGGTGACTTCAATCTGAATTCACTAGGTAAAAATGATGTAACAAAGTTTTCTAATCTACTGACATCGTATAATCTCAGTCCTAGGGTTAAAGAGCCAACCCGTGTCTGTTCTTCAGCACAAACAATTCTTGACCAAATCTATAGCAATAATTCAGACTACGACGAACATATAGTCCTGGACAACAACATATCAGATCACCGAACAATATTTTACTCCTTCAGTGTGAGAAATCCCGATATACCTGAAAATAACACCTTATATACTTCCAAGAGAATACTAAGTGATTCTAACATCAACAATTCATAAAAAAAAATATACCTGAAAATAACTCGTTAGAAATCCCGAAACATGGGTAGACGTATATTCAGCAACAAACGTTGAAACGAAATTCAACATATTTCCGACAAACTGATGTATTACTTTGATCAAGGATGTCCACGAAAAACGACTAAAATCTTTAAAAATACTGAAAATGGGAAAGAATGGGTTAATGACAGCATCAAACAATCGAGCAAAAACTTGAAACACCTGTTTTATGCTCAAAAAAAAGATTCAAATTTGAAAGAAACATATAAAATCTCAAAAAGAGAGCACAATGAACTCGTTAAAATCACGAAAAGCCAATTTTTCAACAACAAAATATATACCTCTTCCAACATTAATAAAACTACATGGAGTGTTATTTCTATGCTGAACGGAAGATCCTCCACGAATAAAACATTTGTATTAAACTGAATGATGAAGAAACTGAGGACCCACAAATAATATCCGAAGCCTTTAATAACTTTTTCATACAGGCCCCTTATGATACCATCAATAAAATCAACACAAAAGGAAAATCTCCAAGCACTTCTCAGAGAAGTATAGCTAACAGTATTTTTGTAAAAAATGTCACAGAGGAAGAAATTAGGGACATCATAAAATATAAACTAAAGAAAAAACATTCCTGCGGTCCTGATGAAATATCAGGTTATTTGATTAAAAAAATTGCTGATCACATCATCGAACCCCTTACTCATATAATAAACATATCTTTTCAAGAGGGTATGTATCCCACCAGATTGAAGAATGCACTAGTCTCCCCGATTTTCAAAAAATCAGACCCGCATAATTTAGAAAATTACCGGCCAATCACAGTGCCTCCCGTACTCTCGAAAATTTTCGAATATTCTATGCTTTCTCAACTCCTCAACTTTTGAACGTGAATAACTTACTTCATCCCGATCAACATGGTTTCCGTACAGGACATTCAACTATCAGTGCTATTAACTCTTTTTATGGAAACATTATACAATCTATTGAAACTGGACAAAATCCAACAGGAGTCTTCTGCGATCTTAGTCGAGCTTTCGACTGTGTAGTACACGAAAAATTGCTTGATAAACTTTATCTTAATGGAATAAGAGGTAAACCTTACGAATGGTTCAGTTCCTTTCTTGAAGGAAGAATCCAGCGGGTAAAAATCAATCACACCAACAATATTAAAACAATAACCCATGTCTCAAATCCACAACAAAATAACATTGGTGTTCCCCAAGGGTCCGTCCTAGCACCTATACTCTTTTTAATTTATATAAATGAACTGCCAACTGTTCTGCCAAGAGTCTTCACCTGTTTGTATGCTGATGATGCTACCCTGCTTTTCTGTGATAAATCCGCAGTAGAACTCCAAAATAAAATAAACAACACAACTGATGCCCTACATAGTTGGCTGAGCAACAACTCTCTGTTTCTCAATACCTCAAAAACAAGTTTTACTACTTTTCATACCAGGCAAAACACCAATCCACCTTCCCTGGACCTGAACATCTGCGGCACACCTCTTGAACATAGTACATCCTCCAAATTCTTAGGTATAATAATCGACAACGATCTTAGCTTTAAATCACATTGCAATAATCTGACTAGCTCTCTACACTCCAAATGCTACCAAATTAGAATCCTCAAACGCGTTTTGGACAAACCTAGTTTGCTCCTATTTTATCACGCCCAGGTACAATCAAGAATTTGCTACGCAATCACAATATGGGGGAGCTCCCCAGCAGCGAAAGACGTATTCATCGCACAAAAGCGAATAATACGTTGCCTTGCAAACGTCTCCCAGCAGACGTCATGTCGAGATCTTTTTAAGAAACTTGGAATTCTACCACTCCCTGGTCTTTTTATCTTAGAAGTCATAACATATATTCACGCGAATAAAAAAACGTTTCCCACAAACAACCAATATCACAATTATAATACGAGAAAAAAAAACGACTTCCATTTACCACCCTCACATCTCACCATTTCTCAAAAATCACTGAACGTGATAGGACTGAGATTATACAATGTACTTCCAAATGAGCTGAAAGTAATAGAACAGACGCATATTTTCAGAAAAAAAATCAAAGCATTTTTATTGGGCATTACTCCATACAACCTTGATGAATATTTTGAATATTTTTAATGTTTTATTTTTATTTTATTGTTATAACAAACATTTTATCTGAAATATGTTCACATTCATAATTGTTCAGATATTTATAATATTTTTATCGATTTTGTGAGTTGATATCGTTGATGTGTGTCTCATTTTATCTATATCCAACTATGTATTGTATTTTATGAATAACTTTATTTATACATGTACTTTGTTTTGACTTGTCCTATAGCTTTATGAGCTCGCATTTGGATCAATAAACTATCTATCTATCTATCTATCTTTCTATCGCTTGAAATTTTGGATTATTAAAGTTACCAAAATGATGAAGTTTTATAGTGTGTTCAGCAAGTGCTCAGCTATTTTTTTAAAAGTTGCAGTGAGTTTTATGAGAGGTAATACGTCCTGATAAAATATACATAGGCCATACAACCAGGAATTTATATGTCCAGTTTCACGAAAGTTCATTTCTATTTTGCTAACTGTAGACTGTGAGACGTGTTGACCAGGCTATTCATTATTAAACATTTCACAAACTTCCTTTTGAGTTCTTGTTTTACTACCGCATCCAATCATAATTAAAATGTCTATTCTTTGAGTTTCGGATAAATGAGGCATGGTTAAATCAAATATACACACACACATATTTTTCAATACACTGACGTGTGTCAGCAACTTATAAATTTCAAAATAACAGTAGTCTACTAGATTGACATTACATTATTTATGTGGGTTTTCTGAATCATTTTTTGGTGTCTTGAACGATTTTTTCCTGACGTTTAGCAAAACAGATAAGAAAATGGGGTTATTTAAAATCGAGAGTATATTTCAATAGACCAGACAATATTGCAGATTCAAAAGTTAGGATAACCGAAGAAATAAACAACATAACCTCTGAGGTCCTACAAAATGTTGTACGAGAATTCCAAGATTGACTTGCTTATTGTCAAGAAGCGAATGGTGGTCATTTTGAACATTTAATTTAATTGTAAAATAAATTGAAAAATACTAACATTATGTGACATTATTTCATTCATTCTACGTAAAGTATCAACATTTTACATTTTCAAAATAAACTTTCTCCGTTATGATTGCACCAAATTTGGAAAACTTAATATTGCTGAACAGAGAATGAAAATCCCTTTCGAACAAGGTTCCACACGACCCCCCTTCTCATTTTAAATTTTTGTGGGGGTGCTCATAATTCAGAGGGAGTGCATGAAGGGAGTAATATTTTCATACTGTAAATTGTCAAATTGACAATAGAAATCGATCTGTTTCAGGTTTTTTCAAACAAATACATGATAACACTAAAAATGAATTTATTCCATACCTATGGACCGCACTGTATATTTGTTCCAGCTGGATTACTAGTTCGATAACCTCTGCAATCTCACTGTGTCGGACTGCTCGGTGATTCGGTGTCATTGTTTATTCTTAAATCCATATAAACAAGTTCGATTTTGGCTCCATTGAGAATATGCCCTTTGTATTACATCAAGAACCCGATGTCAGAACGCGGCCCAAATACTTTCAGAGGACGAACAATAAACATTTTTAGCGCTATCTTCGGCTAGTTTGAACCCCCAAAATTATTATTTTGAAATTAAGAGTGAAAACTAATTTTTATTGATTTGGGTCATGTAAGATATCAAATCCGGTTATGATGATAATATTTTGAAGCATGTTGGTGAGAAAGATAAAAGGGGAATTTCACTTGCCCAGTCCACAGTTCAACTGACTGAACACCAGGGAAAAAAGTTAATAATTCAACTCACATCAACTTTAGCGATCCCTGGAAATGGAAACACCTGTGAGTTAGGCAACTCCTTTGGAATGAATCTGTAGAATTCTCTGTTCCCTTTATACCACTTGACGGTATACAAGGGCTCCATTTCCAAGTCGTAGTGACATTCAAGGGAGACCGTGTCCGAAGTTCTCACCGCCAAGGGAACAGTGACACGAACGTTCTTCAGAGCAGCTACCCCTGAAAATTCATAAGAATTAGAAATGCACGTCGTGTAATGGGTTTCTATGGAAGTGGCCATTACAATAGTCCACAAAGTACTATATTCGTACAGAAAAATATTCCACCATTAACTTTGAACCTCGGACGCCAGATTCACTCCACTACCAGAGTAGCAAAAGATGAAGATACGGATGGTATTAAGGGATTAGTTATTTTTATGACACAGGTAGAGACCCAATTGATGTAGTTTTTCATTTAACCCTTTGTTGCTTGCCACACTACTATCATCACAATATCATCTATTATCTCATATTATTGAATATACGAGTGATTGAAGGTGTTACAAAAATAATAAATCTGATTTTTTTGCATGAGTGAAGGTGTTATGTACCCATCTTCAACACCACACAATCGACAATCTCAGAAATTCACAGACATTCAAGATTAAATGTGGATGAAAGTGTCATAATACACAATTTTGGATTTGGGGATAGAGAAGGGGTGTTATGAGTTGTTAACCCTCTCATCCATAACAATAATCGCATTTGTACATTTGCCTAGATAGCGTAGCGTAGCGAACATTACCCCTTCATTCATGTCAGTTGTAAGTTAATCATGTTTGACGCATTGTAATCAAAGCTCGTTTCTGTTGTTTTTTTTAGTATTTGAGTCGTGTTAGTGTGAATAATGAATACTTTTCAACAAAAAATTAAACCGACGAAAAAATAAACTGAAAAGCAAAAAATAAAATGAACTTTTTTAGTCCTAATGATAAATGAGCTCCTAAACTAATGAAAGTAACTAATTTGGAGTCAGCGCCAAACAAACAATTATCGAAGATTATTATATTACTTTGAAAAAGTAATCAAAACGCCGCTGTGCATTTCGCTGCCATCATTTTACGCTTTACCTAATTCAATTGCTAGTTTGTTTGGCGCCGATTCAAAATTAGTTACTTACATTAGTTTAGGAGCTCAATTATCATTAAGACTCAAAAGGTTTATTTTAATTTTTGCTTTTCAGTTGATTTTTTCGTCGGTTTAATTTTTTGTTAAGAAGTTTTTATTTTTTTAGTTTTTGTGGCTGAAATCTACTAATTACTACCTACTTAATTTTTGATCACTTCCAAAATACTTACTTACCTAGCTTACTTCAACTATTAACTGTTGAATGATATGATTATCTACTTTAACTATTTATTGTTATATAATATAAATTATTTTTGAAAGTTCTAGTTAGTTCATTTCATCACTTTGTATATAATTCCATCCTTTCATAGAATGTAATTATTGTGACGGATGTAGGAGGCTCTGTCAATGTCAACTAGATATGTGTGCCAATGTTCACAAGTGAAAAATCAATTATCCCCTATTTTTATACCCATAGGGGTGGATCATTTCATTCCAAATTGAAATATGGTCAACTATGAGGTATACCCTATCTAATAAAAAAAGAAAGAATCATCCAAATCGGAAAACCCACTACAAAGTTAAGCCTGATAGAATCGGTTAATGGACTAAAATGCAGAGGGTGAACGATCAATATCCTCCAATTTGCTACCCTTTGGGATATATTTTTCTGTTCAAATTCAAATGAGACCAACTTCGAAGTACATTCTATCCAATTAAAAAAAAATCATCGGAATCGAACTGCTCTGTGGAAAGTTATGCGTGATCATACATAAAAAAATAAAAATATACGCATTGACTAGAGAACCTCCTCCTTTTTGTTTTCGTCGTTTAAAAATATGCTCCGGGAGTAAACGAATGTTGGAGCTAGTCTTGGAACGGAGGCGCAGTCTGAAAAATTATCAGATATACATCAAAATGTGGCAAGAGAGCGAAAAGGTTCTGCAAAACATAAAAGTTCATCGTATACATATGGCGTAACATCTAATGGTGTCACTGAACAGGTGTGCAAAGAAACCTTGAGCGTTTTGTACCAAATTGGACGGAAAAATAGACATTAAAAGTCACATACAGAGTTGGTGTGTCTGCACCTCCGCCAGATTGTAGGGGAAAGCATTACCTATAACGCAATCTGGATTTCGGAAAAATTATAGTTGTACAACGGCACTTCTCCATATTATTGATGATATTGTTTGAGCCTCAGACAGAGGTGAGTGTACTGTTTTGGTCTTGCTAGATTTTAGCAGAGCTTTTGACACTATCAACCATAACCTATTGCTTGAAATTCTACATTACATAGGACTGTCGAATAATGCTATGAATCTCATGGCATCATACCTTCGAGGTCGTATGCAAATGGTTTTGGTTGATGGGTAATCCTCCAATTATATGGATTTGAAATGTGGAGTCTCCCAGGGTTCCATATTGGGGCCATTGCTTTTTGCTATATATACTTCCTGTCTGGTGAAAACTCTTCAGATTTGTAATGTACACCTGTATGCGGATGATACTCAAATTTATTATCGTTTTCATCCCAGTACGGTAGTGGAGTCATGTGACCTTATAAATGAGGAACTTGATAGGTTCATTGAAGTTGCAGAGGATCACTGTCTTAGTAATTCTTTTTGGCAACAAAAACAAACGAGATGAGATTTCTGATAGTGTAAGTATTGTAATAAAAAATGAAGTACTTCAAAACGTAAGTGAAGCCAAAAGTTTAGGGATAATATTGGACTCCAATTTAAAATTTGAAAAACACGTAAATCAGATTATTCAACGTGCATACTTCACTCTTAAAACTATTTATGGCAATGAATATTTCCTCCCTATTCAAATGAAATCAAATCTGTGTGAGTCATTAATACTGTCCATATTTAATTATGCAGATGTACTCTATGGCCCATTCTTGTCCAGCCAATATCAAATAAAAATACAAAAAGTACAAAAACCCATGATTAATATTTGGTATCCGCAGAAGAGAACATATCTCACACAAATTGAAAGATAATGGTTGGCTAAATATGAGCAGTAGAAGGAGATTACATGCTGCTGTTCTTTTTCAAAAAATTATTTTCGATAAAACACCCTTATATTTGAACAGAAAAGTCACATATCGATCCGATACACATAATCTAAATATCCGATATAAAGGAACCCTTTCACCGCCAATCTTCAGACTATAAATATTCAAGCGTAGTTATACTTATCAAATATGTTCCATATACAATCAGGTCCCTACCATGTTAAAATCCTACAGTTTGCAAAGATTCAAGAAGGCCTATAAGAAACATTTGTTTTCAATGCAATCCTGATATACGTACCATGGAAATTAGATTAAGAATAGCTGTAATTGTTGAACTTTCATTCTTTTTTTTTCATGTATTGTTAAGTTCAACACACCTAGCGATATACTTAAGGTTAAGTGGAAGAACAGTTTATTAGCTGATTTTATATCATCTTATAAACTGAACTTCGCCTTTTGCTTTGGGCCTACTTCACATTATATATGTATTCTTGTTATCTATATATGTAAGCAATAAAGTCGTTTATTATTATTATTATGATTATTCTAATAGACTATATAAGATTGGCCACTACTGAGCTCAAGTAAAATGTATCAGCTGTATCTTGAGGACTGTGATCAACAGAAGCTTCCGAAAAGAATAAAAATAAAGAAAAGTTGGTACTCGAAATGTTTTGTGACAGAGTTCGATTTTTCATATGGGCATCCAAAAAGTGACATTTGTATCACTTGTGATGCTGATGAGTCAAATGACGAACATAAAGATAACTATCTTGCCGCAACTGAAGCACTTAAAGCGGACAAAGAGAGATCGAAGTCGTCAGACCACATAGTTTATATCACTGTAGACCTTCAACAGACAATACCACTTCCAAAGCTAACCACAAATGTGGTTGTATAACTTCGGAGTACACATCATTTCAAAAAACATTGAAAACGCTGTCTTTTGTACATGGACGGAAAATATGGCTAAAAGAGAAAGCTCAGAGACATTCAGCTCCGATTTTTTTATGAAATAGACGGCCTCAGAGAAAAAGACCACTTAATCATCTGGACTGATTCGCACTCCGTCCAAAATAAAAATTTTCGTATGATCTGTCTGTATTTTGGGAGGTTACTTCCGTTATATTGACCACAAATTTCCAGAGGTTGGCCATACCATGACTCCCATCAAGGCTTCGGGAGAGAAAAGGTACTGCGAAGACACATGTATTTATGTACTAGAAAAATACCGAGAAATCAGCTAGCAGGAAACGGCTAGCAGGAAAAACCAGGTAATCGATACGAGTCAAAATTTCAGAAAAATCGACGATCCACCGAACAAACTCCGACTGGCTAATAGAAAAAAGAATGAACTAAATGAAAAGGTGAGATTAAGGGATGGAATTAATGGATTAGGGTCGGAGAATATGGGTCTTACCTCTACAAAGAGTCATATGATGAAACAATGCCGTTAAAAAAAGTTGAAAATATCACTGAATCACCTAGAGACTTTGAAATCAAAAGATTCCATGAGAAGTATGGGATTATATCAGATGAAAAGCGGAAAAACCTACAGGAGCAGCTCAAGTTTGTCAAGAATCATTACTACGAATCAATACTTAGAATCTAACAGCACTCTAATCATGTAAACTTAGTTATGTCTTGTTCGTTTAGAGATTTTTGTTTTTTGAACCTTTTTTCTTTGCACCAATTGATTAATTTTTTTTATTTTATTTGATGGATGAATGTGTTATATACATATTTTTTTAAATAAATTACAGAATTCAAGTTTCTGATTGATGAATCGTTGGTCAGTAGAATTGTATGATCTTTGTTGGCCACTTGGAGAAATCGCTACTCAGCTAATCCATAGTGGAAAAAAAATTCATAAAAAAAATTGACCTCAATTTACTAAAAACTTTGATTTTCAAACATCCACTCACGTCTTCAATTGTCAGAAAATAGGAGAAGAGAGATGAACAGAAATTCAACTTGTGAATGACAACTCTACATTTATTATAACTTTCTCAACATTCCCTCCACTGCGTTTCATAAATTAAAATAAAATGTTGGAAACGGACTGGCGGTTACATTGAATATACTTTGAATGAAAGACCTGAACTGTTCTGTACCTCGCTCGAGTGCGATGCATTAAGCAGGTATATCAACAGGAAAGGGTGTTTCTCAAAAATACAGGATTGTATGGGTTTTTACCAGGTGATTCGGAAGTTATGGTGGAATTTATGTAAAAATCAATAATTTTGAATAAAAAAAATGTTAACAAAAAATCCTCGAAAAAATGGTGTACTTTATTCTATTCATGATTCAACCGAAAGGCGCTTTTTCCATACAGAGATAACCAAAACTCGGGATCTTTTTTACACGCTTTATATTAGCTTCACTTGTATGTTTGTTTGTGTGTTTGTAACCGACTCCTTTGGGCGCGATTTTGACCCACTTCCAGACGTCCAAATGATTATCCCTAGGAATAAAAAAATCGGCTGCAAACCTTAGGTCATTGAACATAATAAGAAAGCACACCACTAATGAGTGGTTTTTACTCTACTTCTATAATTACAGGCGCACCTATAAAGTCGTAATAAAAGCTGCTAAGGAAAACTACTACAAACACAGAATAGAGAACGCGAAAAACAAAATGCGCGAAAACTGGTCTATAATAAACAACCTAAGGGGCAAAAGTACTCATCTCCCCTCCCATATGAACATTGAACCAAACAAACTTAATGAATTTTATTGTACAGTAGCTGAAAAACTGACCCGTGACATAGTACCAATGACTGACCCCTTGCATTATCTCAAACATATATCCATATCAGATAGCTTTTACTTATATAACACTGACATTGACGAACTCAAATCGATCTTCAACCAAATGAAAAATAAAAAATCTTGTGGGTTGGATGAAATATCAGTGAAAATATTACAAAATTTGCCAGATGAGGCGTTGCATGTATTAGTCGAAGCAATTAACATTTCATTTATGACAGGTGAATTCCCTACTTGCTTAAAAACTGCTATTATAATTCCACTGCATAAAGGTGGTCAAGAACCCTCGAACTTTAGACCAATCGCACTACTGTCAACCCTCTCGAAAATAATTGAGAAGCTAGTTAAGAAAAGACTAGTATCATTCTTAAATCGACATAATATATTTTCGTCCTCTCAATTTGGGTTCCAACCCAATAAAAGCACCAATGATGCTATTTTCAACCTGTTGCAGGCAGTTTATACAGAATTGAATACCGGTGAAGCTGTTGGAGCAGTGTTTTGTGATTTTTCCAAAGCATTCGATTGCGTGAATCACGGAATACTGCTTCAGAAGCTGGATTGCTATGGAATCAGAGGTGTAGCTTATAACTGGCTAAAATCGTATCTCTCTAACCGAATTCAGATGGTAAAATGTAATAATAAATTGTCGAACCCTTCAAATATCGATTATGGTGTTCCCCAGGGCTCGGTATTGGGACCACTTCTTTTTCTCATTTATTTAAATGATCTTGGTAATATCAACATTTCCGGAAAATTCACCATGTTTGCAGACGACACCACAATAATGTGGCACGGAAAAAATGTTGAACTCTTGAAAGAAAATATCACTTCTGATTTGGAGAAAGTTAAACGATGGTGTGACTCCAACTTGCTGTGCTTCAACATTGAGAAAACAAGCATACTAACCTTCAAATTCAACTTTGATAACCTAGCTTTAGGCAATCAGAGGGTAACTAGCCAACCCCACACCAAATTTCTAGGTTTATACCTAGATGACAAATTGAAATTTGAAGCGCACATAATTATAACTGAGTAAAGCATTAAGCATCAGGCTGTTATGCTGTTCGAGGTCATTACCAATGAACTTGGCCTCAATTCAGGCAGAATAGCGTACTTCTCACTGGTTGAATCTCACATAAGATATGGCATCTCCTTCTGGGGTTCCTGCACTAACCAGTTGATGAACTCAATATTTGTACTTCAAAAGAGAGCATTGAGGTACTTTTGTAAATGTCGTTCAAGGGTTCATTGTAAGCCTCTTTTTATTGAACATCGAATTTTAACGCTAACTTGTATATTTATTCTCGAAACAGTGTGCTTAATACATAAAACAAAATCAAAAGAGCCAAATAATAGACCCTGTTATATTACCCGTCAACACAATAATATTAGTATGCCCATACCAACATCATCTTTGACAAAAAATTGCCTTATATTCGAGAGTAGGAAGATTTATAACCACCTACCTGGCATTCTCAAGAATACAGTAAATCTCGCACCATTTAGAAATTCAATTAAGAATATCCTTCTCAAAAAGGCATATTACAACCTTCAGGAATTCTATAGTGACAACCTTAGTTAGATCATTATGTATGACTAGCACTGTACACCCATTTATTTATTTTATTATATTGTAATTCCTCTGACTACTGAATGTAGTTTATATATCGTATAAATGTAATTTTTATTTGTTGAGTATTGTTAAAATTTTAACGTGTAGTATGACAATCAACTAATAACATTTTACCATGTTTTGGAAGTGTTATTAGTTGTGTTTGTATATGTGATGTATATATTTGTATTTATGAGTAAGTAATTTTTAATTGTTGAGTATTGTTAAAATTTTAACGTGTAGTATGACAATCAACTAATAACATTTTACCATGTTTTGGAAGTGTTATTAGTTGTGTTTGTATATATTTGTATTTATGAGTAAGTATTTTTATTATTAATAATTGTTTAATTGTTTATGTCCCTTTCACAAAGCTTTGTCAACAAGAAACTATCTTAGACAATAAAGTATTTTTTGATTTGATTTTGATTTGAAATTTGGAAAGGTGTGCATAATTCCGGTGACAATGCATTTGAATTTTTTTGGTCCGATTCGTTCAAAATTGGATAAGAGGGTTTTTGTGGTCGGTGATTATGATTCTTTTGTTAAAATTGGAAAATTCAAGATGGCGGCTCCAAAATGGTGGACGAGTTTCGTGATGATGGCACGATTATATTCAAAATTGGTATGTGGGGGTTCTTGGGGTCAAATATTATGATTTTTTTGTAAACATTGAAAAATTCAAGATGGCGGCTTCAAAATGGCGGCCGAGTTTTGTGATTATGGTCTGAGTCTATTCAAAATTGGTATGTGGGGGTGTTTGGGGTCGAAGATTATGATTATTTTGTCAAAATTGAAGGATTCGAAATGGCGGCTCCAAAATGGCCGCGAGTTTTGTGATTATGGTCCGATTCTATTCAATATTAGAGAATAATAGTTGAAAAAATTAATAATAACAATAATATTTTGAAAAAATAAAAACACGCGTTAACAGAAAACTAAACTAAAAAGTTGAAAATAAATAATAGTTTAAAGAAACTAAAAAACACGCTTTTATAGAAAACCAGACTAAAAAAATAGAAAATTAGAAAAAAATGCATTTTATTTAAAAAAAAGCGTGGGGTGCATGGTATCAATAATTATATAGTACATTACACACCTAGGGCAGTAAAGTAAGAAATGTCTCAGATCACAGGTAATTGTTGGCCTAAGCGATTTTCTATAAAAGCGTGTTTTTTAGCTTTTTTAAACTATTATTTATTCTCAGTGTTTTTTTTCATGGAACACCCTGTAAATGAGGCCATATCAGAACAGACCACAGTATGAACTCGCAGAAAATGTAGGATTTGCCTACTTGATTTCCATCGAAAATGTATTTAATTCTTAAGGAAAGTATGAAAAAGTCATCATGACAGCAATAATGATTTTTTCACTCAATGCTGGACAAAAGAGGTAACGAAATAAACAATTTGAAAAGCGTAAACTGACAGAAGATGTTCAAACAATCTCCCATTTTGAACTATGCGTTGGTTTCTCACGGTGGACCTCTCCTTCAACATAAACCAGAGAGAGAAATCTGAGGGCGTGAGGTCTGAGGTCCTTAATGGCCACTGAATTTATCCGTTTCTTCCAATCCATTTGAATCTGCGCTGTTAGTCAAAACTATTCTTATCGATTTTGAATTTGGTGAATCATCTCGGAGAAAATCTCTCTGAATTTCTCCATTCAGTGGTCCATCAAAGAAATATGGTCCTATGACCTGATCCCTAATTATGCCCCTCCAAAGATTTATCGACCATCTATTTTGGTTATCAACTTTTCTGCTTCAATTGGGATTCTCTGTCGAGTAGTCGTGGCAATTGTGGCTATCTATCATCACCATTACTCTTGAATGAGGACTAAACAAAATGTATTTCCGAAAATTTGGATCCTCGCGAATGAAATTCAATATATTTTCGCAATGGCAAACTCTGGTTTCATCATCCATTTCATAGAGTTCTTGATGTTAGTAAATTCGGTATGGATGAAGTTTATTTTTCCTCAATATTCTGTTCCCGGAAATATGACTCATATCCAGCTCTCTTGTAA
This sequence comes from Gonioctena quinquepunctata, assembly GCA_018342105.1. NCBI lineage: Eukaryota > Metazoa > Arthropoda > Insecta > Coleoptera > Chrysomelidae > Gonioctena > Gonioctena quinquepunctata. The sequence continues at coordinate 198,715 of JAFIRS010002248.1, read as the reverse complement.
TTTTCCTTGTACTAACATGAGGATTCTGAACTATTGAAAGCATCACCACTTATTAATTTTCTTTACTTGTTGCAATTTTATTTTCCACTCGCATTTTCTTGTGCTTGACACAGCCTGTTTCTCCGAATCTTTCTTCAACTGTAGGGTCGTATAAACCTTGAATCAGGATATCGAACTGGCTAATAAACAATGTTCGTCCCAGTCACCCAAAATGTAGTAAAATATTAGATTTCAACTTTAAATACACCTCGATAATTATATGTCAAGTTTGTTGATAATTCCTATAACATTCAATTGTTCCAAGAGTGATTTGATATAATTGCTAATATATATGATCTACATTCCGGGTAGATATTTGCAGACGACACCACCATCCTTTGGCATGGTATTGATAACATATTTTTATGAGACATCATCAATGAGGACATGAGTAAAGTTAAAAAATGGTGTGACGCCAACTTACTATCTTTCAATACCTCTAAGACAGGTATAATCAACTTCAAGTGTGTTATCAACATGTATTTCTCGAAAATGAGTGCCTCAGTAACAAAACTATGAATAAATTATTTGTATTGAATAATGATGACAAACTGAAATTTGAATGGCATTCATCAAATTTATCCAAAAAGCTAGCGTCTGGCTGTTATGCCGTATGAGTTACATCCAATGAATTAGGGTTAATCGCGGCAAGGAATGCATACTTTTCACTTATCGTTATGGCATTTGCTTCTGGGGAATGTGTGAGAGATATATGTGCAAAGCCAATTCGAGGGACTCATGTAAACCATTATTTTTGCTCCATGGAATATTACCCCTGGCCTGCATTTTCATTATGGAAACCTTATGCTTGATCCAAAGAATTCAGATATTTGTCGCCGACACATAATACCCGCAACTCTTTTCTAAACATTAAACGGCCTATTCCCACATTAACTATAACTAAGAACTCTATAATCCACGAAAGCAAGGAGTTAATCAATCACCTGCCCTTGCACCTGAAAAAATCGAAAATAAACAAAAGTTTAGGAAATCGGTAAAAGAGTTTCTTTCGGAGGAAGCTTGTTATAATCTCAGCGAATTATATCGGTTACCTAATTTTATAATAATGTTACCGGTTCTCAAATTGGTAATAGGCAGCTCAACTGCCATTACCAACAAATTCCTGAATGTTTATATACATTGTTATATTTTTTTTACTTATATTGTTTCTTTTAAGACTATGCTTTGTGAGGACGAACTTTCTTTCGACTACTAAGTAAATTTGACTCGACTTTGTCTTTGTGTGAGTAGTTCTTAAGTCTTCAACACTTTAACAATAAGAATTTATTTTTCTTCAGACAATTAAATACATTTTGATTTGATTTGTACAGGACCCGAGAGTTTCTGGAAACAGGAAGTGTAAAGCACAAGAAGTAAACAAAACGTGGAAGGAAGAGAATACAAATTTGCGATGATGTCGTAAATTGTCGAGAATCTTCACGTAAGTAAGGGAAAGTTGCAAATGATACATTTCTGGAGGGGTACCAAGGTCCCCAGTCCTCAGGCCCCTAGATTTATATCTCTGGGGATATGTTAGGACATCAAGAATAGAATTAGAGAAGTTTTTCGCTCTATTACAAAATCAACTTTAATTGAAATTCGAAGAGTAATTGTTGACAGACTCAATTTGTGCATAGCTCAACATGGAAGATTCATTGCTGCTTCTGCTGAATTCACGCTTTTTCAAACATGAGTTCATTTTTTACCTCTTTTTGTCCAGCATATAATAAAAAAATCATTATTGCTGTTATTATGACTTTTCTTAAGAAGTAGATACATTTCTGATGGAAATCAAGTAGGCAAACCCTATATTTTCTGCAAACTCATAGTGTGGACTATTCTGGTATGGCCGTATTTATAGGGTGTTTCATTTGAAAAACTGAAGATCAATGTAGCCAACGATTTTTGTGGAGACATGGTGATCCTACCAAAGAATATCAGGTATATCAAATGCAGGTAATGATATTCGGTGCAACTTGTTCACCAACATGTGCTCAATTGGTTGGAAATTTCAATGCTAAAGAACAAACTGATTCTCCAGACATATTGAATGCCATTTTGAAAAAGCACTATGTTGATGATTATCTTGATAGTAAAGACACTGACGAAGAAGCTCTGAAAACCATCCTTGAAGTTCAACGAATTCAACTACAAGGATGATTTCAGTTGGTTAATTGGATTTCATATTCAAAAGAGGTTATGAATAGACTTGGATCATATGACAGTATAGTAAGGGACATTAATTTCAATGACGATACAAATTTACAACGTATTCTTGGACTATGGTGGAATGCTAACGATGACTTCTTTCAGTACAAATTCAATGACTACAAAACTTCTAGAAAACATAAAACCACAAAAATAGAAATTTTGAAATCAGTGATGTCTGTTGATTGACTGTTAATTTTTCGATTCGTGGGAGAATATTGATTCAGGATATTTGGAGATCCGGTATAGGGAGGGATGACCATATTGATGAATTTTTTTTTGAAATATGAGCATTTGACTCAAATAAATTTGGAGAAGAACTTGGAATGAAAGGAATGGAATGGAACTTCATAACACCGGGAGCACCGCACATGGGGGGTCTTGGGAGAGACTGATACAATCAGTGAAGAAGACTTTCCACGCGATCCTGAATAATCAGACTCCCAAGGATGAACTCCTTTTGACACTATTCAATGAAGTAGAGAATATTATTAACTGTAGGCCCATCACACATGTATCAGTGGATCCAGACGACCCCGAACCGCTGACACCAAATCATTTTATTTTGGGAAAATCTCTTGGAAACGAAATTCCTGAAAATATGATGAAGTCGATTTGTTGAAAATATAAACAGGATGTTCATAAAATCAGATGTGGAATCGTCTGCGACTGAAAGATAAACTTTAGTCACTATCTTTCATCGTCAAGATACCTCTTGTGGGGTATTCATGTTGAAAAGGGAAACATTCTCCATTGAATATTGATAGAAAGATTTTTCTGTGAATTGAAAAATCCACGATTAAAATGAAGTTATTTTTTGTGAATGTCTAACAGAAAACAACTAAGGAAGAGGAAGATAAACGCCATGTGAAGTGGAATAAAAAAAACAATTAAAGGTTTTTTAAAAAAATTGAACCAAAATGGATAGGGAAAAACAACTACTTTCCTGGCAAATACCACGCAGAACGTTGAATGATATTCACCTGAAAATCCATGCATACCTCCATATAAATTGAATGCAAATGTTTCTTTCTGATAAGCTCGATTATGTTTAATTTATGTCGTGTTCACCTAACAATCCGCATACCGGTTTCAGGCTTTTTTGGCCCTCATCAGTACGGAGTAGTCAACCAGCCAAAGGTCCGAAGAGCTCTGGCTGAAGCGAGACACAACATAACCAAAACCATCATCGAGTCTATAACACCTATAGGTACGCCGGAAAAGAAAACTGTTAACTGGCGGTACCTAGTGACAGAAAGAAACACTCCGAAAATCTCCCACCTCGATAGGTTTCTAAATAAAAGATTCCTTCTCAGTAGGAGTGGCAAGCCCGACTAGCATATAGTGAAAGATAAATGCCATGTGAAGTGGAATAAATAGAAAAATCGAATTAAACTTTCTGTCACTAGGTACCGCCAGTTGAAAGTTTTCTTTTCCGGCGTACCTATAGGTGTTATAGACTCGATGATGGTTTTGGTTATGTTGTGTCTCGCTTCAGCCAGAGCTCTCCGGACCTTTGGCTGGTTGACTACTCCGTACTGATGAGGGCCGAAAAAGCCTGAAACCGGTATGCGGATTGTTAGGTGAACACGACATAAATTAAACATAATCGAGCTTATCAGAAAGAAACATTTGCTTTCAATGTCCATTTATATGGAGGTATGCATGGATTTTCAGGTGAATATCATTCAACGTTCTGCGTGGTATTTGCCAGGAAAGTAGTTGTTTTTCACCTGAGATCTACCATTTTCTGGTTCAATTTATATTTAATCTTTTATGTGAAAAAACCCGTTTAATTCGATTTTTCAATTTTTTCTAGAAAACAACTACTTTCCCGGCTAAAGCTACGCTGGACATTGAACTACATCACAAAAAATCACTTCATTTTAATCGTGGATTTTTCAATGCACAGAAAAATCTTTCTATCAATATTCAATTGAGAATGTTTCCCTTTTCAACATGATGAAGTCATTCGAAGATGGAAGGAATCTTAAGAAACAGTGGAGGAAGTCACAGCAATTGATAGATTGTTTTTGGCGTAGGTGGGTGAATAGTTGGAAACTTGGGGTAGTGCAGAAATTGTTTCCCGGACCCGATGGAAAAGTAAGGGTTGTAGAAGTCAAAACCCAAACCGGACTATACAGACGGCCTGTTTCAAAGCTGTGTCCCTTGAAAACAGAAGATGCTAATGACAATTAGATTCGCCATCAAGGGGGAGAATGTAACATATTCGACATTTAGAAGGCACTGTATGTATTTTATTTTTATGGAGTTGCCTAGATATAAAAACGAATTGTCAGATATTGTCAAATATTATAAATATTGACACACATTCGCCTTTTTCTCTGAATAAAAAACTACTTTGAAAGTCTTTTGTGACGACTATTTCCATTTTGCCGACGACTATATTACAATTATGTCACCGGATCGTCGGCGTGCGATAACCAATGCAGTGGCGTACTGCATTCATTTTCGTAGCAATAAAATAATAAATAAGGGGAAAAATATACAAACAATATTTTGAAGTCATTTCGAGTGGTATAATAATAGGTGAACAATGATATTTTTTTCGACCTGTTCACTACCTACGTATAAGAACATGGTTCAGATTATAATTATGTTAGGTTAGGGTCTTTGCTATAGTTGTAGTCTAACTATGAAATGCGCTCACAAAATTTGAGATCGTAAATATTTGGGAAAAATATTATTCAAATCAATGTTTTATTATTATCGAATTAAACATGAACTAGTAACTGAAACACATTTCCAATACTAGTCTGTATTTTTCGTTTCAGAATCCCGCTGTTTGGAAGCATCCTTGAACTGAGAAAATCAAGTCTTACGAATCGTCAACATTTACACTAGTTTTATTTGTTCACGTAGAAGGCGGGCGCTCATTTTCCAATTTCGATAAATGCGAATTTAATTTTGTTCGATTTAGTTTGTGTACAAATACGAGTGCGGAAATTTGATTGAATGTTGGAATATCAGGGATATTGAAAACTCATCAGTTGGGATTTGGCGAACCAGTTTTATTCAAATGTCTTTGATTCGAACGCCTAGGAAAAATCGATGAAATAACACCCATTTTTTATTAGAGGGTGTAAGCAGGTTATTATGAGAAGCCAAAAAAGTCTTGGAAATACACAGAAATATGAGTTTTGGTTATCCAATAACCAGTTTATTCATTGATGGGATTCAGAAGATAATAATAATAATAATCCATCTTTATTATTTTCAAAATATGTTTTAAAATATAGGCGTAACTCCTACTATTGGTTAGGAAATAAAGGGCGAAGTTTATTTTACAAGTTTTATTTAGTTTCACTTGTTAGTTATTTAGTTGGTTCGTTCGTTTGGGTCAAATCTTGCAAGTGAATTTTGACTGACTGCTAGTAGTCCGATTAATTTGAAATTTGGCAGGTGTTCATAATTTCGGTGACAATGCGTTATGGAATTTTTATAACAGGAAAAAAAATGGCGAACGGGATTTGTAATTATGGTCCGATTTGATTCAAAATTGGTATGTGAGGGTTTTCGGGGTCAGAGATTATTATTTTTTTTTTCGGTGACAAAAAGTTATGGAATTTTTATAACAGGAAAAAAAATGGCGAACGGGATTTGTATTATGGTCTGATTCAAAATTGATATGTGGATGTTTTTGGGGTCGGAGATTAATTATGACATTTTGGTAAAATTTATGAATTTAATATGGCGTCCCCAAAATGGAGGATGAGTTTTGTGATTATGGTCCGATTCGATTCGAAATTGGTATGCAGTGGTTTTTGCGGTCGGAGACTTCTAAAATTTTGTCAAAATTCATGAACTCAAGATGGCGGCCCCAAGATGGAGTACCAGTTTTCTGATTATGGTCATATTTTATTCAAAATTGGTAAGTGGGGGTTTTTAGGTTCGGAGATTGTGAATTTGATGTCAAAATCTATTAATTCGAAATGGCGACTTCAGGATGGCGGACGAGTTTTGTGATTATGGTCAGATTCTATTCAAAATTGGTGTGTGGGAGATTTTGGGGTCGGATATCAAGATTTCTTTCAGTCCAAAACTTACAGGAAAGAGACCTTGTAATAACGATGCTCTATTAGAAATGAATAGATTATGGCGAACTGACTGAAAAGCGAAAAATAAAATAACATAAAAAAAAATGAAAAACAAGCTTTTATTTAAGCCGTTTACTAACGTATAAAATGAGTTCAAGTCATCGCTGACAATGATTTCATAATTTTTTGTTGAATTATTTAGTTTCAAAAAGCTTGTCGCGCGAATGGTAATAAATTAATACTTCGACAAGTTGTTACTTACCAACCAATCATTGTCCAATCAAATCAATTGGTACCTACTTTCATGAATATTCTGTAAAAATTAAATACTTTGACAAGTCCTCACTTACCAACCAATCACTGCCCAATCAAATTAATTGGTACCTACTTTTATGAACACTTTGCGAGATGAGCTTTTTGAAAACAAATAATTCTATGTGTACACAACAGTATATTGTTTTCTTATCAACATTTGGGCCTACCAAGAAATTATTTTTCTGTACTGGACCCAGTAGAAAAAACTTTTGGACAAGTCGAGGAAAAGTGATTCAAAAAACATTATAGGTAAAATTTACGTCATTTTGACCTCCGAAAAAGTCGGTGCCCAATTTGGCTCAGGTATATTTCACGTAATATTCCCGTCAGATTATTTATTCCTTAGACCAATTGGGCGGAATGTCTTAATATCCTAACTTACGTATTACTTCTATATTGTTCCCATATTAGTAAATCTGATGTAAATATTACGATGAATTTATCTGAGCCAAACTGGGCCCCGACTTATCGCAGGTCATAATGACGTGAACTTTACCTATAATGTTTTTCGGATCACTTTTCCTCGCCTTCTCATGTTTCCGAAGATAGGGTGAGTTTTTGACTATGCCCAATCAAGAAAAACGATTCTTGGGTGATCCTAAATGTTGATAAGAAAACAAATATTTTTTCGTCGATATCTTCTAGATTCCAACAACCTATAAATACAATGGTTATTGGATTACCAGAAGTATTATTGCAGGAAACCTCATATTTCCTTGTATATCAGATACTTACGATGACTTTTTTTGCTTCTCTCAATAACCTGCTTACACCTTGTAATAAAAAAGTTGTTATTTCCTAGGCCTTCGAAAACATCTGAATAAAACTGGTTCGCCAAATCCCACCTGATGAGTTTCCAATATCACTGATGTTCCAACATTCAATCAAATTTCCGCATCCGTTTTTATACACAAACTTAATCGAACAAAATGAAATTTGCATTTATCGGTGAAGGGAAAATGATGCATTTTGTACAAGTTCCACATTGAAATCGATTTATTTTTCATTTCATTACATTATCGAGAACAAATCGCTATTACTTATCGAGTTTTCAGTATGTTATGGCAAATTTCGTCAATTAGATTTTTTTTATAAATTTTGTAACCACAGCATTCGTCAAAATAGGAGATTGAATTCAGGGATGAAACTTTTACGCTTCAGGATGTCATCCAGAATCGAAAATTGATGTGTCTCGGGATTTTCCAAAAATATGCACAACTATTGAAATACTGAATTTATCCCATTCAGCCCCTACGCGGCTTACTATTCACAGTCTTGAGCCTAGAAAAAAACAACCTACCTACCTATTCCATTGGTTTTCTGAACTCAACGAAGACAATCCAGATCGCAGAATTGAGTTTTGCGAAATAATGGAAGCCAGGTTCCTGCAGGATTCATCGTTTTAAAAAAATATTGTTTCCCGATTTTTTTTAATGGAACCGTCAACAGACAGAACTGTTCATATTGGAGCCGAGAAAATCCCTATTGGCTGGTGAAGGCCAACACTCAATATCCCAGAAAAGTACATGTTTGGGCAGGAATTATAAATAATCAAATAATTGGACCATATTTTTTCAACGAAACGTTAAACAGTGAACTTTACTTGGAGATTTTGAATAATTTTTCAGTTCCAACGCTGAAAAGACTTTTTCCAGATAATGACAATCTGAATAATCAAATAGATAGGAATATCTGGTATCAGCAAGATGGTGCTTCACCACATTTTGCAGTTGAAGTTCGTGCATATCTGAATGAAGTTTTTCCAACAGATGGATTGGTAGACGAGGTGCAATTGAGTGGCCAGCCCGTTCTCCCGACATGACACCGCTTGACTACTTTTTGTGGGGTTACCTGAAATCCAAAGTATACGTCAATAGACCAAAAAATATTGAAAGTTTGAAAATCAGAATAAGAGAAGAAATAGAACATATCACTCCCGAAACCATTCAAGATGTTGTTGATAACTTCCAGCAACGGCTTTCGGTTTGAACATTTGGTCTAAAATATTTCATTATAAATCTGTTACTAGAACATTTGATTGTACACGTTCTAATAAATGATTTGAATAACACAATATATGCAATTTCTTTCTATGGCGCATTGACGAAATTCAAAAAAATAGATATGGCTGTATAGACGATCGAATACCTTTCAAATTGAGGTAACACTTGACCCCCTATTTCATACAAAAAAATTGGGAGGTGGCTGTCACGTTGGGGGGGGGAAGGAAGGGGGATTTTTTTAAATCACAGAGTGTCTTTTCTAAAACATGAATCGACGTGTTTGTTTTTCTTGAAAATAGCTAATAACGTAGAAAATGAATTTATCCGTTTCATATGGTGCTCACTGTATATTTTCTATTGATAAGTATATGAATCAATGTTGGTATAATCTTCTGAAAAATTAAAACATAAATCGAGATACTTCCCTGATCCATTTTGAAGCTGAAAGCGAAAAAAATTTAGATTTCAGGATATCTCCTTGTTTGTGTGCCAAACTTTGTAGTCTTTTTCTGAGGCTATTTCTCTCAGCTCTCCATACTTTATTGTTGTGAGTATAGCTCTGCCAGTCTTCGTTGCGAGAACTGGCCCAGGATAAAAACTTTTTAACAAAAAATTCAACCGACGACATACGGAAATGAAACGTGAAAAATAAAATAAACCTTCTTAGTCTCAGTAACTAAGCTCCTAAACTAATTTAAGTAACTAATTTTGGGTCGGCGCCAAACAAACAAGCAAATTAATTAGGTTAGGCTTCAAATGATGGCATCGAGTTGCGCGGTGACATTCTGATAATTTTTTTGAAGTAATTTAACGATGTTAGTTGATTGTTCGTTTGGCGCCGACTCAAAATTAGTTACTTACATTAGTTTAGGAGCTTATTTTTTGAGACTAAGAAGGTTTATTTTATTTTTTACTTTTCAGTTCCGTATTTCGTCGGTATAATTTTTTGTTAAAAAGTTTTTATATTTCAATTTTTTGTGGCTAAAATCTACTAATTACTACCTACTTGTTTTTTTATTACTTCCAAAATACTTACTTACCCACCTTACTATTACCAGTTGAATAATATGATTATTTACTTTTACTATTTGTTGTGATATAAATTATTTTTGTTGTTCTGGTTAGTTTATTTCATTACTCTGTATATCATTCCATCCTCTCATAGAATATAATGGCTTTGACGGATGTGGAACAGAAATAATGTCAGTAGCGATCTGTCATTGTCAACTACGTATGTGTGTGCCAATGTTCACAAGTGAAAAATCAATTATCCCCTATTTTCCCACCCATAAGGGTGGGTAATTTTATTCGAAATCTAAATATAAGGTATACCCTATCTATTGAAAAAATAATCATCCAAATCGAAGAACCCAGTACAAAGTTATGCCTGATAGAATCGGTTAACGGACCAGAATTCAGAGGGTGAGTGATCAATATCCTTAATTTTGCTACCCTTGGGGTGGATTTCATCTTTTAAATTTGAATGGGACCACCTTCGGAGTACACCCTATCCACTGTGGAAAGAATTATCGGAATCGGACGTCTCAGTAAAAAGTTATGCGTGATCATACATAAAAAAAAATAAAAAAAAAAATATATGCGTCGACTAGAGAACTTCCTCCTTTTTGGTTTCGTCGGTTGAAAATCGCTTTCTAACGTGAACACAATTATCATGTGATCAGAGAATGAAGGCTCGCTCGATACCATCCAGTATTTTCTTGATATAACGGTATAATATCAATTCAATATTCCATAATAAATTGATCACGAATGAAATGAATAATCACGGTCCTGTGGTAAAGTTTGAACCCTGTGGTAAACCTGATGTTGCAATTCTTGATATTCGATGTACAGTTTGCGGACTCTCATATTCAATATTCAATGATTTTTTCATGAAGTCATGTTGGTTTCCCAAAATAAGATAATTGTATGCCGCAAAGATCACAAATAGTTTTAAAACCAAAAAAATTCAAATATTCTGATTAAAAAGATCATATACACGAGTATTTCCAAATATCGTGGCATATTCATTATTTTTGTTGACGCGTTGGCTCACGCATATTATTTCATAAATGCTCACCTAGAAATAACATTCAAGTGAGAGTACATGAAGGAACATATTTATAATTTTTTTAAATTTAGCCGGATATTTTGGGACGGCTCTATGGTTTGTTGAAATGAGTTGATATTCGAGGAAAGCTTTTCTGACCACGAGGCTATCTCATGCTAAATGACCCTTCCCAAAAAACTGGTGAAAAACCCCCTGAAATGAAGTAGAATTTTCAGTGAAAACAATTATACTAGGTTTCTGCAACTCTGTGCTGATTACACTCACACTAAATCAGAAAACACGTACCTAATGAAAATGCAGATTTTATTATCTATTTCAACAAATATAGAAACACTTATGAAAAAAGGTATAAAAAAGGCCAACAACATATATTATTCAAACAGAATAGCTAAAGCTGAAAAAAATAAAAGAAAAACGTGGGAGATTATCAATGATTTAAGAGGAAAATGTAAATCTGATGTTGAGTTCAGATGATTTGAACTCATTTTACTACTCAGTAGCGGGACACCTGTCTGAAAAAATTACCGTCACAAATGATCCTTCGGTATATCTGGAGGGAAAGTCGATATATAAATCCTTCATTCTCAAACCCACTGACATCCACGAAATAAAACAAGTTTCCACCGAAATTAAAAATAAATCGTCTTCCGGGTGGGACGATATGTCTCCCATAATTATTGAAAAATTGCCTGACAGTGCTTTAAAAACTTTGGCTGACACAATACAAATCTCCTTCTCTCCAGGGCCACTTCCTGCTTGTTTAAAAATTGCATCTATCATCCCATTATATAAAGGAGGAGATCATGATATGCTGAATTCAGACCGATTTCCCTGCTACACACTCTTAAAAAAATAGTTGAAAAATTAATAAAAAAACTTTTTAACAAAAAATTAAACCGACGAAATACGGAACTGAAAAGTAAAAAATAAAATAAACCTTCTTAGTCTCAGTAACTAGGGGCCGTTCAAGTATTACGTAAACAGATTTATTACAATTATTTACCCCCCATCCCCCTTGTCAGCAAAAGTAAGCAAAGCTCTTACCCCCTCCCCCCATGCTTACATAAACATTTTTCAATTAATGTATTGTTTTTTTTGATGATTTATGAGCAGAAGTTATAATTCTAGAAATAAGAAAATAGATTTCAAATCTATTTTCATATCATCCTAATAGGATAGAGATTAGATTTTACTGATACGGTTTTCAACATAAGGTAAAGTACAAAAATATTATAATCTTAAGTAATATTACGAACATAACAAACTTATTTAAAATTTTTGGTACACATATTCTTCCAATTAACAGTCTTCAGTCCATGATACCCGAATCCATAATTCTAAGTTTTCGATGACATTAGATGTTTGCTGCCCAGTGTTGTGTGTCTGCTCACTTTCATCCAATTGTGGAATGTCTACGTCGTTCTCATCGAGCCATTCAACATCATGGTGCTCTAAATTTTGAATAATGCACATCAGTTCATTAGCACGACGAGCAGCTACTCTTACAGGTCTAACTTTCCTATCAGTGTGCGTGTTTACTTTTTTATGGATAGTTTCGATGTGACGATTTAGTGACTTGACGGAAGCATGATAAAGACCGCACGTTTTGCATGTTCGACTTGATAGCCTCAATTTTACCGTCGGACAAAAATAATCGTAGGGCATTTGCAGGAAATCTTTGAGTGAAGCACTTAAGCGTAGAGCTAAATTGACTGGAAGATTAAGAAATTGCCCTCCTTCATCCAAAACCAAGTCATCAACTGTTTGTTTTACTTTTACAGGTGGTGGAAGAAACCTGTTGTCTAGTAATCTAAATAGGCCACTTCTTGGACGACAGCAGTCTGTGTTTCTACATTTTACAATTTGAAGCAAGTATTGGCTTTCACGCACATGTTCTGAATACCATTTAATGTCTGGAAAATCAAGAAGATCTTGTTCGCCTGCCCCAATATATTTTGCAGTAACATGATAACTCCATACTTCAGCTAACACATTTCCTGCAAATTCGAAATTAGATCTTTCTGAATGTTCATTAATTGTAACGCCACGGTCATCCAAATGAGACCCAAAATGGTCATGAGGCAATATTAAACCAGCCAGTTCCCGACTAAGAGGAGCCATTCTGCGCTCTACTCTATTATACGCACTTCTTCCAGGAGCATTGGTAGCTAAAAACAATGCATCGAGATCATGTCGCTTAAAGTGTTGTATAGCAAACTCTATGACTTTTTGATAACGCGGATTTTCATCTGGCTCTCCATCAACCGTCATGATTACCACTGGTTTTACTAATCCATGGTCAGTTTTAGCTAATGGTCGAAACTCTTCAAGTTCGAGAAGCGTCTCGAAATCCTGAGCATGAGTATTAGCAGTAGGTGAACTATGCTTTCCACTTCGAATAGCGATGTATGTTGGTCCAGAATATCCAACGGCTTGCGGTTGTCCTAGCATACTGGAAGTGATTTTGATACCAGCATAAACAGATGGTATTAATTTATGACGCTCAGTGATTACCCAATCGTGATCAGGCAATTTGATTCTATATTCCATGTGCATTAGAAGAGGTGCTTGCTTATTTGCCGCAGTTACGCCAATAGGGACCCGAGCTTTATCATCTTGAGATATGAAAAATACTTGATCTGGTCCAAGTATGGATGCTATATTCTCTAAATAATGAATTGATGTTTCAGCGAAATTGCTATCTAAGTGGCTTTTGTGGTGATCATTTTGAGCCCGAATGAGCTTAACAGGGACTGTCGATACATGTCTTCGTCCCTCTGCAGAATTAGATTTTCTGGAAATCAAACGAAGATATGTCCCACCTCGACTAATGTCAAATCCTATTTTACGTAATTCTTGTGTGAGTTCATCAAGAGTTTTTACGCTGCTAATAGATTCCGTTCGTCTTCTATCATCTGCTGCACTCCCAAATAAAGCTATATCCGCAATTGTTTTCAATAGTGATGGTTGGTCGTTTTCTAGGATAGGACGTCCCACTGAATCCCTCAGGGATAGTCTTTTTTTTATTTCTGGATTTTCATGACAAATATCTTCTAACTTTCTTTTCATACCATCCCTGTGTTTCTTCTGGGCAGCTGCGTTTTGAATCTTCCTGTTTAAAGACTGTTTTGCCGTTTTCAATTCCTTGCGCAACTCAAAGATCTGTTTATCAACTTCAGCACGGCTTGGCATAGTATCTTTGGCAGAATACAAGGCATTCAGATTTTTTTCGAGTAGAGCAATCTTATTTTTCATAGCTTCCTGAGAAGGTTTTACTCTCTATTTATCTGCATTTTCGTTATTCTCGAATTGCTGTTGTGTTTTAACACCGGGTTTTATTTTATCTTCTTCCTGTTTTTTAATATTTGAAGCTGGCTGTATAATTTGTGTTTTTTCTGCAGGCTTACAGGTAGTCGTTGCCTAAAAATTAAAACATTCTATGGTTACTGCTAAAGATTCTCTTATTAAGCTACATAAATACAAAGTGTACAATAAAAAACTGCATTTAAAGATTATTCAAAGCCACAGTCGGGAATCGAACCCATCACATAGAGAAAACTAACACCCTGTATTTTGTGACCAATTGACGGAGTCAATCATAAGAAATAAATCTATATAATGAATATTTAATATTAATTATATAGATCAATACCTTTATACTTTGAGATAGGCCATAATATCTTCTAATCATAAAAAACGTCTAAATTATTGTTTTATTTACAAAATGTAAAGAGAAAGTTTTTTGCGATTTCTAATATTTCTAGTACTCATAGGTACCTAAAATAATTTCGTCACTCACCTTGGAAAAAAAATGTAGTAGATTGGATTTATTCTTAGTCGCCGCTTGCAATTCTTCTTCAATTCTCTTAAATACAATAATATCAAGTTCCTTGTCGGACTTTGCTTGTAATTTATAATTTCGCCACACTTCGTTAACTAACTTCTGTACATTTTGTACTTTCGTATTTGTATGAGATTTTTTAAAACTTTCAAATAATTTTTGGTATAACTTGGATTTGTCTATTCGAAACGACATCTCATTTAAACATTAAACTTTGGCTAATGGAATCAACGGTAACACAAATGTTAACTTGCTTTGATATGCTTACAATACGTCTACTCGTTAAAGTATACAAACGAAACAAAACACTGACAGAGGAAATTTAGACAATGAATAGCGCGCGGTAATTCCCCTACTCGGTTCTAAACGTATGCATTATTTGTGGGAATCCCCGAAAATGCGATTCGTTTTCAAGCAAAGACAATGTGTGGGTTGCCATCTGTGTAAAAAAGTAAATAACTACCGATGACGTAATCATCATTTAGACCCCCCCACCCCCCATGTCATTCAAAATGAGCAAAGCAAAGACCCCCCCGCCCCCCTATAGTGCTTACGTAATACTTGAACGGCCCCCTAAGCTCCTAAGCTAATGTGAGTAACTAATTTTGAGTCGGCGGCTTCGAGTTGCGCGGTGACATTCTGATAATTTTTTTGAAGTAATTTTATGATGTTCGTTGATTGTTTGTTTGGCGCCGACTCAAAATTAGTTACTTACATTAGTTTAGGAGCTTAGTTACTGAGACTAAGAAGGTTTATTTTATTTTTTACTTTTCAGTTCCGTATTTCGTCGGTTTGAGTTTTTGTTAAAAAGTTTTAATTTTTCGATTTTTTATGGCTAAAATATACTAATTACTACCTACTTGTTTTTTGATTACTTCCAAAATACTTACTTACCCACCTTACTTCAACTATTACCAGTTAAATAATATGATTATCTACTTTTACTATTTGTTGTGATATAAATTATTTTTGTTGTTCTGGTTAGCCTATTCTATTACTTTGTATATCATTCGATCCTCTCATAGAATATAATGGTTTTTGACGGATGTGGAACAGAAATAATGTCAGTAGCGATCTGTCATTGTCAACTACGTATGTGTGTGCCAATGTTCATAAGTGAAAAATCAATTATCCCCTATTTTTCTACCCGTAAGGGTATATAATTCCATTCGAAATCTAAATATAAGGTATACCCTATCTATTAAAAAAAGAATCATCCAAATCGAAGAACGCAGTACAAAGTTATGCCTGACCAGAATTCAGAGGGTGAGTGATCAATATCCTTCATGTTGCTACTCTTAGGGGTGGGTTTCATCTTCCAAATTTAAATGGGACCACCTTCGAAGTACACCCTATCCACTGGAAAAATAATTATCGGAATCGGACGCCTCAGTAAAAAGTAATGCGTGATCATACATAAAAAAATTATGGAAAAAAAAAGATACGGGTCGACTAGAGAACCTCCTCCTTTTTGGTTTCGTCGGTTAAAAATAGGATAACATCCTAGAAATACAACATATTAAGTTTGGGTTACAAGAATCACAAAGCACACATGATGCCATTTTTGCTTTCCTGAATAACCTTTATCTTAAACTAA
Organism: Gonioctena quinquepunctata; assembly: GCA_018342105.1. NCBI lineage: Eukaryota > Metazoa > Arthropoda > Insecta > Coleoptera > Chrysomelidae > Gonioctena > Gonioctena quinquepunctata. The sequence goes on along the minus strand of JAFIRS010002248.1, from coordinate 182,583 downwards.
ATGATCGAGAGGTGGCTTCTGACTGTGTAAATCATGGAATACTGCTTGAATTATACGAATTTAGGATCGTTAACTCGGGTGTCCCACAGGGCTCCGTTCTTAAACATATCCCATTCCTGCTTTATATTAACGACTTAAACCATGTACACCTACAGGGTAAGTTCACCATGTTGGCGGATGACACTACAATTCTCTGGCACAACAAATCAACCACTGTTCTAGCTGATCAGATCAACGTGGATATAAAAAGGGTAAAATAAATAATATAGTTAAGAACTAAAAAACACGCTTTTATAGAAAACCAGACAAAAAAAATAGAAAATAAGAAAAAAAATTATTTTATTTAAAAAAAAGCGTTGGGTACATGGTGTCAATATTTATACAGTGCTAGTCAAAAGTCCCCTCCCCCCCTCGTATCTTTTGAACGGGTATACTTATAATAATGAAATTTGGAGGGTGGAAATAAACGGATGTAGGCTTCTCAACTGGTCATAACAGGTGACGCAATAGTCATAAATGACGTCACAAGGCCACTGTGACCAATAATTTTAAATGGGACCCTATGGCAAGTGACAGCTCGTTTGAAAGGTATTGACAATACCTATTCAGTCATACCAATTTTGTTTGGGTTTCGGCTGATTTTGATTGATAAATTGAAGAAATACGAAAATTATAGTTTCGCATTTAATTAATAAAGATTTTAAAGTACGCCTCTGGTTAATTGTCAAAAAAGTTGACGTTTTTGAATTCTCTACTTGTCAAAAGTGTTTATACCTTGAAAATTTACCTAAGCTATTGTTTAACGAGACGTTTAAGTGTTTACATAGGCAAAATGGTACGTACTGTAGTCGACAAAGTAGCAGCTATCTTAATAATTGGTGAATGTAGAAACAATTTCCATGCAGCGGAACGACTGTTTAATGAGAGGTACCCCGATCGCCCTATATCGGGGGTTTATTTGAGGGAGCTTCTTCGGAAGTTTGAAGCATCAGGTAGTGTTCAAGATGCCAAACGATCTGGTCGACCAACAATTAGTGATGACATAAAAATTGACATAATTTGAGAAATGGTAGTAAAACCCTACTTCTTCCACAGCCCAAGTTGCGTCTATCTGTGAAGTCAGTCAAAGGACAGTACATAGGGTGTTGGCTAAAAACAAATTTCATCCATACAAATTAAAAATGGTGCACCAACTTCCAGATGATGACCCCGACCGAAGACTAGAATTCTGTGAAACTATGTCCAATAAAATGAACCAACAACCAGGCTACATACAGACAATTTGTTTTAGTGACGAAAGTACTTTCTTTCTCAATGGAAATGTTAACACTCAAAATGTGAGGTATTGGAGTGACACAAATCCTCACATCTTTCGTGAAAACATACTCAATTTCAGAAAAAGTAAATGTTTGGGCGGTATTTTGGGAAACCACATAGTTGGGCCTCTTTTCTCAATGCTAACTTAACCGGTGAATTGTATCTGGAGATGTTACAAAATGATATTGAGTCGTTAATTCTTGAAATTCTAGAAGATAATCCAGATGAATTCGACAACTTGGAAATAACGTTTCAACAAGATGGTGCTCCTGCACACTATTACGGTGCAGTAAGACGTTACCTAGATGAAGAATATCGTGGTAGATGGATTGGACGACGAGGTTCGATCGAATGGCCAGCTCGGTCACCGGACCTTACACATTAGATTTTTTTCTATGGGGGTACTTGAAATCTAAGGTTTACAATACAGCACCGACAGTATTGCCATTCTAAAAACGAATTGTTGAAGAATGTAGGGCAATTTCCGCTGACACACTGGGACGAGTACGACAAGAGTTTAGCAATAGGATGCATTACTGCCAGGAAGTAGATGGAGCACATTTTGAACACTTATTATAAGAACTGGTTCTTAAATCTTTATTAATTAAATGCGAAACTATAATTTTCGTATTTCTTCAATTTATCAATCAAAATCAGCCGAAACCCAAACAAAAGTGGTATGACTGAATAGGTATTTTCAATACCTTTCAAACGAGCTGTCACTTGCCATAGGATCCCATTTAAAATTATTGGTCACAGTGGCCTTGTGACGTCATTTATGACTATTGCGTCACCTGTTATGACCAGTTGAGAAGCCTACATCCGTTTATTTCCACCCTCCAAATTTCATTATTATAAGTATACCCGTTCAAAAGATACGAGGGGGGGAGGGGACTTTTGACTAGCACTGTATAGTACATTACACACCTAGGGCAGTAAAGTAAGAAATGTCTCAGATCACAGATAATTGTTGGCCGAGGCGATACCATGCACCCCACGCTTTTTTTTAAATAAAATAATTTTTTTTCTTATTTTCTATTTTTTTTGTCTGGTTTTCTATAAAATCGTGTTTTTATTTAATTTTTTTCAACTATTATTTATTTTCAACTTTTTCTTTTAATTTTCTATTAACGCGTATTTTTAGTTTTTCAAACTATTATTATTATTATTAAATTTATTTAACTAGTATTCTCCAATATTGATTAGAATCGGACCATAATCACGAAACTCGCGGTCATTTTGGAGCCGTCATCTTGAATCCGTCAATTTTGACAAAATGATCCTAATCTCCGACCCCAAAAACCCCCACATACCAATTTTGAATAGAATCAGACCATAATCACAAAACTCGGCCGCCATTTTAAAGCCGCCATCTTGAATTTTCCAATTTTTACAAAAGAATTATAATATTCGACGCCAAAAACCCCCACATACCAATTTTGAATAGAATCAGACCATAATCACAAAACGCGTCTACCATTTTGGAGCCGCCATCTTGAATTTTTCAATTTTGACAAAAAATCATAATCTCCGACCACGAAAACCCTCAGATACCAATTTTGAAGCGAATCGGACCATAATCACAAAACTCGTACGCCATATTGGAGCCGCCATTTTGTTTTTTTTCCAAACAAAAATTTCTTAATGCATTGTCACCGGAATTATGTACACCTGCCAAATTTCAAATCATTCGGACGTCTGGAAGTGGGTCAAAATCGCGCCCAAAGGAGTCGGTTACAAACAAACAAACAAACTAATATAAAGCTAATATAAAGCGTGTAAAAATGGCTGTTATCACTCAATGCTAGTAAAACAAACATCTCATTTAAGTGTGACATTGAAGACATTTATTTGCGGAATTTGGTGAGCGATGATAAAAAAATTAACAATACCACAGGAAACAAGTTTTTGGGGTTATATATCGATAAAAAGTTAGGCGGTTTTCTGATTGATTGATATTTTGCTTTTGCAGAAATAACCTTATTTTTCTATGGGGGAATTTGATGTAGAAAAGTGAAATCCCGGACATCGGACGGTGTTCATTTCACGAACTGAAATTGATATAGGAAACAAATTGGCCAACTACCTCGTTCACAAGAGGCTCACGAAGCGATTGAGTGCAGATTTTGCAAGATTTGTATCATTATATTCATTCACGTGTTGTGTTCAGAATGCAACATTTCCCAACGAGTCTAGAAACATTGAGTCTTATTACCGCGTTCAAATGCGCCATTAGTATTTAAGTACCTACTCCCAGTATTGCGACGAACGAATCTGAAAAGCATATCATTGACATAGTCGCACTGAAACATTTTATCGTGTATGATAACTTCGCGAGTGATTTGATGGCATGAAACAACGGGTTCCTCAGCGAGGGTTTTGTTTTTATTCATTTACTAGCTGACCCGACAGACATTGTTCTGTCCAAAATTCTATATTATCTAAAAGAAAATCCTGAAAACTCTCGTCCACGTAGAATTTTTTTTATTACAAGCTTTTATCCAACTTGCTTCCGGTTCAAAATTGGTATGTGTGGGTTTTCAGGGTCGAGGATTATGAATTTCTCTTCAAAATTCAGAAAATCAAAATGGCGGCTGCAAGATGGCCGATGGTCTCTGTGTTTATGGTCCTATTCTATTCAAAATTGGAATGTGGGGGTTTTTGGGGTCGGAGATTATGTTTTTTTTTTATCAAAATTGTTTGTTTTGTAATTAAGGGCCGATTCGATTCAAAATTGGTATGTCGGGGTTTTTGGGGTCGGAGATTATGAATTTAGTCCAAGATTATTGATTTTCAGTTAAAATTCAAAATTGAAGATGACCACTCTAAGATGGCGGCCCTAACAACACAGGGATATCCTAGGTATGTCCTTTTTATGTACCGCGGTACAAGGATATGAATGGGACATTCAGGGGATGTCCTGAGGACATCCCATCTGGTATATCCATAGGTTATCCTATTTATGTCCCTGGTTTTTCTGATATCCATTCTCATATATAAGAATCGTCGAAACTCATTAAAAATTCAAAGTTGATATTATGTTTTGAAAATGTTTGTTTTTCTTCTAGAAAATAACTATGAAGAAAATGGGAATATATCTCAGAAATTTCTGGAAAGTTACCATTTCGCAAGCAAAAAATTATTTGTGTATAAATATCCTTAATATAAATTCTCAAGAATGATACAAATTATACACAAATCCCAAACACAATTACATTTCGGTTTCTGTGGTTTTGGTCTGTTTGGCTTTGGCAGAGTTTGGTAACATTGTTTGAATCATTTGCTGATCTGTCAACAATTTAACCTCACTTTGCATAATGTGCAAGTTTCTAATTTTTCTTTGTTTTCTTTGTTCGATGTAAAAAGATTAGCGGCATCCTTATTGTGTTTGACGATTTTTGTGAGCATTTATCAGTATTTTATCAGTTATTGTGTTGTGTATATCAAAGTCGAAAAATTGAAATATTAAGTTGAGTTTAAGGTTGGTTAAACAAATATCAAAATATTGAATGTAATCTTTTGGATCGAAGTCTTGATTGTTCCAATTATAAGGTTATTCGATTCTGAATATTATGTTTATAGTAGTATTATTCATTATTCTATTATAGGTTCATATTAATATAATGGATCGTAGGAGGAAAATATCCTCAAGGCTTGAGACAAAAAATACACTGAGTAAATATTATAAAAGGACATGAAAACTTGGAGGACAAAATGAAGAATCTTGAGAGGCTTGTAGTGGGCCTCCTACTAGTCGATTAATGGCTGTGAAATATAAAACTTTAGTAAACTTTTATCACGTGATCGTGTTAAGTATGTATATGAGAAGGGCTCCAAGAAGAAAAAAATTTATAGGTCAATTATTCAAACTTTTATTTCGCCTTTGGAAAAACAGAGATTGGATAAAAATTTGTTAGTCAACAATTTTGAAAAATCAATATATTTTTTTCCAACAGGCCTTTATTTTTCAAGAGTAAAAGTAAGAGTTAATACTATAAAAAAAATATTTTGTGTGTGTTGCGCTATTTGAGACCTATTTTCGGCGTTGAATAAAAATTATAAATAATGGATATAGAATTCCGGGAGTCCAAACTTTTTTATTGGAAATTTCCTCCTCTTTAAGGATCTTGTTTCAAAAGTTCTTATATACTGATAGTTTTTGAGTTAATAACGAAAAAATGAATATATTTTTCTTTCATCTTATTTTGTTAATAACAATTGCAATTTTGTATGTGCTAATAAATGCTCGCTATCGCGCATATTTTTAGGACCGGGAACAAAAATTAACCCGTTTTTAAACTTGTTAATCAGACTACCCAGGCTGTTTGAGAGAATATAAGTCTGCTCCTCTTGTGTTGATTTCCTATAAAATTCGTATTACCTACACTTCGGCCTAAAACACAGAGGCGTGATTACCCATTGAGTAGCATAAAACCAGTCCTTGGATTTTCAGAAAATACTCCTTATTCTAAGGAATAAGCAGATATCATTTCATTGCATTTCTAAAATAGTGTCTCGTTAAAATAATTCAATAAAACAAAACTGCTAGCCTGGCCCCGTAAAATATAGTCTGCAATTCCTTTCAGCATACAACGTAATGGGAAATTAACCTCAAATTTCTGGTACCCAAATTTATAATAATAGTAGAACTTTTTACTAGCTTTTATTTAACTTGCAATGTTTGTATGTAATTTGTCGAAAAGTAATTAACTAAAATTTAGGAACTAGGACTAAAACAACTAAGACTAACATTTTAAAACTCGTTCAGGGAATAAAAACTAGATTCCAATAGGAAATTCCTAAGACATTGCTTGAATGATTCCAGTGTCACACATGATTTAATGTTGGCCGGAAGTTTTTGGAACAACTTTTGCCCAGTCACAGTGGGTGATCTATATAGAAGATTAGTTCCTGAAAATGTAAGTCATTTTGCTATCTTGTATTAATAGAGTGAATTTGTTTATTTGTCTTAAAAGTGGTTAGGTTACAAAATAGAAAACCACATACTTCGAAAATATACAAACACGGTAAGGTTAAAATTTCATAGGTTTTAAAAAAAAATCGACAACCAGTGGTATGAAAGACACCAGCGATATACCGAATCAATTTTTTTGCGAGATAAATAATTCATTGAAACAGGTGGATAGCCCCCAGAAACATATTCCGTATCTTAGTCGGGATTCGGCCTGAGCATAGTATAACATTATCAATTGTTTTTCCGTCAGAACTGTTCTCATGTTTTTGAAAAGATAGCTGAAAGAGTTAAGTTTCGAGATCACTGTCTCGCAGTGTCTTCTTCGGTCAAGACACTCATCAATGTATAGGCCTAGAACCATTACACATGGTACATTTTCCAAATCTTTATTATTAATATTTAGATGAATGGTGGGCACTTGTTTCTGCCTTTTATGAAAATGTATTGACAGAGTTTTTTCTGCATTTAGGTGTAGTGAGTTCATGCAGAACTAGTCATACAGGCTTGAGAGAACTTCATTACATCTTTTTTCCAAGGAATAGTTAGATATTTTCGAGATAAGTGTGGACGTATCGTCCGCATACAACGTGAAATGTGTAGATGGGCTCGCTCTAACGATATCATTTACGTATATTAAAAACAATATTGGGCCCACTACTGACTCTTGAGGGACAGCTACACTGATGTCAAGATGATCCGAGTTACAGGTAGTCACTGATCGCTCAGTCACCCTTACATACTGGCGATGTGCGTACAGATATGATTTTATCCATTCCAGGCCAAATCCATGCACACCAATTTCAATTAATCTATTTATTGGGATGTTATGGCTTACGCAGTCGAACGCCCTGCTGAGATCACAGAAGATCCCAACAAGGCACTCGCCTGCATCAACCAGATTTTCATAAAAAGAGTGAACAATTTGTTTGCTTGAAATCCATGATGGTTATCGATTATTATATGACTCTGCTTCAAGTGAAGATTCAATTTCTCTAAATGCGCATATTCAAATATTTTTGAAAATATGGAGAGAATAGTTATGGGACGATAATTACTAACCTTTTTTCAGAATTGGAACGACCCTGCCTTTAGCAATCGGGAAATTTACCGTTTGAAAACGAAAGATTGTCAAGATAGTTCAGAGGAGATATTATAAAAAAGACAACATTCTTTAGCAAAAATGCTGGTGTCGTCAAAGCCAAAGATCTCTTATTTTTCAACTTATTTTGTAGTAGTTCATATAGTTCCATTTGCGTATAAGGGTACAATAAAAACATTGTTTGCGAAGAGTTTGAGGCTTCATTAATAGAATCCATACCAGAACCACACGGTATATTCTCAATTATATCAAGTGGGGCATTTGAAAAAATAGATTGAAATAATAAGCAACATCTATGGGGTTCTCTAGTAGGCTATTTTCATCTGATAGCAATGATATATTTTGTTTTTTAATATTTTTGTTTTTTTTAATCATTTATTACTTTCCGAGCGCTTTTTGTAGAATTATCGGATGTTTCAATTATATTCTGATAATGTTTCCTACGTGTTGCTTTTAGCAGGTTTATATGATCCTTTTTTTTAAACGCCTTGGGCATGTAAGTTGTTAGGCTTTAGACGTTTATATCATTATTTATCCACTTAGTATATCTTTTTTCAGATTGTCTCGTTATTAATGGAAAATGTTCATCAAAGTAATTTTAAAAAAATTTAATGAAATTTAAGGTTGCTGTAGCCAGGTTGTTCCGTCATTTTTATAGCTCTGGATTAGTGGGCGAATGTTTCAACAAAACGACAATTTTAATTATGTCACAATATTGGTCAATAAGTTTTTTATAGCTATGCCCGAGGTGAGGCTGGCAACATTGTAGAAATTATTTCTTTGGTTGGCAGTGAAGTGTAGCAATGGTGTAAACACCAAATTACACTAAAACGAGTCTTTTTTTCTCAACGCAATACAGCAGATATTTCCACCTTCACTACATTTTTTGCAATCGAACAATCCTATAAAAAGGAGTAACAATGACAGAGAGTGGAAGTAGAACATCTAATATTTGACAATGATGGTTTTCATTTTGAAAAATAGAAAAATATTTTACTTGTGATAAAGACAGGATTTGGGGTGCGTGTGATGTTTTGGTCAAAGAAATGCGGAAGTTTTAGTAGCAGAAAATAGCGCTCATCGCTTCAACTGCCACCATCAAACCAATAGCCAAAATCGAATTAGCTCATATCGTTAATAGGTCAAAGGAAAAATATTTTTATTTTTTTATGGACAATCAACTGCGGTAGTGCAGCAATTTAGTTTGTGACATCTCATTGATATCCTCTAACAATAGTGCTGAAAGATATAAACTAATTGTGTCACTGGTGTTCATTCTTTGAAATAAAAACTTTTCAACAAAAAATTAAACCGACGAAAAAATCAACTGGAAAGCAAAAAATAGAATAAACCTTCTTAGTCTTAATGATAATTGAGCTCCTAAGCTAATGTGGGTAACTAATTTTGAGTCGGCGCCAAACAAACAATTATCGAAGATCATTATATTATTTTGAAGGAGTAATCAAAACACCGCTGTGCAACTCGCTGCCATCATTTTACGTTTTACTTAATTCAATTGCTAGTTTGTTTGGCGCCGACTCAAAATTAGTTACATTAGTTTAGGAGCTCACTTATCATTAAGACTAAGACGGTTTAGTTTTTTTTCTGCTTTTCAGTCGATTTTTTCGTCGGTTTAAATTTTTGTTGAAAAGTTTTTATTTTTAATTTTTTTGTGGCTGAAATATAATAATTACTACCTACTTAATTTTTGATTACTTCCAAAATACTGACTAACCTAGCTTACTTCAACTATTTACTGTTAAATAATATGATTATCTACTTTAACTATTTATTGTTTTATAATATAAATTATTTTTGAAAGTTCTGGTTAGTTGCTTTCATCACTTTGTATATAATTCCATACTTCCATAAAATGTAATTATTGTGACATATGTAGGAGGATCTGGCAATGTCAACTACATATGTGTGCCAATGTTCACAAGTGAAAAATCAATCATCCCCTATTTTTCTACCCATAGGGGTGGATCACTTCATTCCGAATTGAAATTCAACTATGAGGTATACTCTATGTAAAAAAAAAGAATAATCCAAATCGGAGAACCCACTACAAAGTTATGCCTGATAGAATCGGATAACGGAGCAAAATTCAGAGGGTGAACGATCAATATCCTCTATTTTGCTACCCTTGGGAATATACGTGCCGGTATAATTCGCCTCCTCCTTTTTGATTTCGTCGGTTGATAAAAACTTTTTAACAAAAAATTAATCCGACGAAATACGGAACTGAAAAGTAAAAAATAATATAAACCTTCTTAGTCTCAATAACTAAAATCCTGAACTAATTTAAGTAACTAATTTGAGTCGGCGCCAAACAAACAAGCAAATGAATTATGTAAGGTGACATTCTGATAATTTTTTTGAAGTACCTAATTTAATGATCTTCGTTGATTTTTATTCCGTTGATCTTGTTTTCCTTAGTTGCGCCGACTCAAAAAGTTACTACATTAGTTAGACTTAGTATTGAGACCAATATTTTATTTTTTACCTTTCATTTCCGTATTTCGTCGGTTAAATTTTTTGTGAAAAATTTTTATTTTTCAATTTTTTGTGGCTGAAATGTACAAATTACTACCTACTCGTTTTTTCATCACTTACCCACCTTACTTCAACAATTACCAGTTAAATAATATGATTACCTACTTTTAATATTTGTTGTAATATAAATTATTTTTGTTGTTCTGGTTAGTTTATTCCATTACTTTGTATATCATTCCATCCTCTCATAGAATATAATGATTGTGACGGATGTAGGAGAACAAAAATAATGACAATAGCGATCTGTCATTGTCAACTACATATATGTGCCAATGTTCACAAGTGAAAAATCAATTATCCCCTATTTTTCTCCCCGTAAGTGTGGATAATTCCATTCAAAATCCAAATATGATCAACTACCCTATCGAATAAAAAAAGAATCATCCAAATCGAAGAACCCAGTACAAAGTTATGCCTGATAGAATCGGTTAACGGACCAGAATTCAGAGGGTGAGTGATCAATATCCTTCATTTTCCAACCCTTAGGGGTGGATTTCATCTTTTAAATGCAAATGGGACCAACTCCGAAGTACACCCTATCCATTGAAAAAAGCATTATCGGAATCTGACTTCTCAGTAAAAAGTTATGCTTGGTCATACATAAAAATAAAAAAAATACACGCGTCGTCTAGAGAACCACCTCCTTTTTGGTTTCGTCGGTTGAAAACATATTGACTGGGGGTGATTTGATTTTTGACATGAGAGTAAATGTCATCTTATGATAAAATTTCGTTTTTCCGTTATTCCGTTACCGATTTATCCCGATATCCTATTTTCCAGTTATCCCGTTCTCATTTTATTTCGTTTTCCCGTTTTCCTGTTTTTCCGTTATCCTGTTATCCCGCTTTCTCGTCATCTCATTTCCCCGTTATCCCGTTTTCTCATTATACCGTTTTCCCGTTATCCCATTATCTCCTCCTCCTATTTTCCAGGATAAAGAAATTTCCATTAACTTTTCCAAAAATCATTTCTTTCTCTATTTTCATTATATGGATGACTATGGAGCGGAAGTTGATTATGTCTGAATTTCTTGTTACGTCGATTTCCCAATTTTTCCCCATGTTAAATAATCTTATTATTCCAGTGGGTTGAATATTACAGTTTTTCACCTAAATGAAATAAGAGAAATGAATTACTTATTCACCAACGAAACTGAAAATAACAATGCATAGTTTTCACATTTGCATAAGTGTGGCTAAACACGAACAACAATAGATTCATATTCATTGTAGAAGCAGATCCTCTCAAGGGCGCGCCCATGGAGCAATGGTGAAATAATAGCACTGAAACCGGCTTCATTTACATAAGAACCCTAAATGCATAATCTATTTCATCGACTACGCTTTTCGCGAAGCGCAACCGCTTTTTTATTTCCCAAGTGTACTTAGTATACTCCGTGTTCATTTTCTTGTTCCTGGATTTCATTATCTCGCTTGGACAGAGACGTCTTCGGAATTGGAGGCTCTTTCGGATGATAATAGTAATAATAACTTCATTTCCTAAATTGATCATATAAAGAAGATATAAGAATAAATGTACAGAAATCTTGAACAACAAACACTACTGTTTTGGTAGGTACATATTCGAGGATTGGCAGTTGAAGATCTTTGGTCATGATTCGGGAAGCGACTTTGGAAACTTTGAGTTAGTTCTTCGTTATATATTTTTTGAATTGAAAATTAGATAAAATTGGACAAGAACGATTTTAACTACAACAGAATCAAACAATCGAACAACAAACCTGAAGAGGAATTGGCAATAATAAATGAATTATTATATATATATATATATATATATATATATATATATATATATATATATATATATATATATATATATATATATATATATATATATATATATATATGTAACAGGATCATGGTACACCCCCCGTATCTCCTTTAGTTTTGAACATAATTGATTGAAATTTGGGATATCCCATGAACATAATAAGCGGCACTTTTTGACCGACATGATTTTTTTTTACTTCTGGTTTCGCCGGAAGTGATACCAACTTTCGATTTTTGGATAGAACACCCTGTATATTATTACATTTCTGAAATCTGCATAATTTTCTGAATCCAATGATACCACATATGTGACATTTCAAACGTCAATATTTTTGATAATTAACTTTTTAGTTTTCCATTTAAGTGTGCCATGATGGTTCCGATTTATTCCAATTCACCCGTCTAATGCTAGAAAAATCGAAATCCCGTCAAAAATACTAAATTGCGTTTTTTATGAGCAAATAAAGTTCATCGTAATCGATTTTGGGGTGAAACTCAATTTTTTCAAATGGAACCATATTGGTACCATGGTACCATTTATTAGTACTTCAATAAGGAATTTATTCATACCTGCTAATAAAATGTGCGGTAAATACAATCAAAATTACAGCTAAAAGAAAATAAGATAATACAATTACTTTGTTCTAATTTAATGCTAAGAAGTTACTAAGGTGGCTTTGAAATACAAAAAATGAACACAAAACATCACAACAGTTGTTCTTAATGCTGTCCATTAACGTCAATGCACTTCTGAACTCGCATAGCTGTTTCTTGAAGAACGTTCGCTAATTGCTGGGCCGTTATACTATTAATTGCCCGTCTTACTCGCAACTCCAGGTCTTCCGGGTTGTAACGGTGGTTGCATAGACAATGTTTTTTAAATGGTCAAAAACAAAGAAATCAAGAGGTGTCAAATCAGGTGATGTTGGAGGCCATCGCACAGGACCATTTGTCGAAATTACGTTTTCTTGGAATGCCTGTTGAAGGTAATCAGTTACTTTTCTTGAATTATGGGGAGGAAAAACATTCCCTGTCGTAGATGGACAGGTAATTCAGTTAACCTGTCCTCAATTCAATTTTGCAGAAATCCTAAGTATCTATCTGCAGTCAAGCATCCTTCAAATATTATTGGACCAATGATTCTACGACCGAGTATTCCAAGCCAAACATTGAAACCGAACCGCACTTGAAAGTTACCCTCCCTCAATAAATTTTGATTTTCTTGTGACCAATACCTTGTATTTTGTCGGTTAAATAATCCCATATTTGTAAACCTAGACTCGTCCGAAAATAAAATCCTTTCCAAAAAAGCATTGTTTGGCTGCACATTATTCTGTAAGATCCAATTGCAATATTCCATCCTACGTTCATAATCATTTTCTTACAGGTGCTGGTGCAATTGATATTTGAAAGATTTATAATTATGTTTGTGCAAGATTCGGCTTAACGTTTGGTGACTAATTTCCAATTCAAACCCAATTTACCATAAAGAAACAGTCTTATCAACTTCTATTCGTGCTAAAACATTAATTTCTGTTCCTTCGTCAATGATAACGTTTTCTTCGGGATCATGGTTGGGCTCTCTTCGGAAATGATTTTCAAGACGATTAAAATTATTTCTGGCTGGACATTGTCTATCAGGATATCGGTTGGCATAAAGGTTTCTAGCCGCAACGGCATTTTTTCTACATTCCCCATAAATGATTAACAAGTCCACTTTTTCATCCCTTGTATGAATGTGGGGCATTTTGAATAAAAATAACAACAAATGTGAAGACTTTTCCAATACACATTAAAAATACCGATAAACCAATACCTATTTATTTGACAATCTGAATGAATAATTTCATTGTTTTCAACAGGCATTCAAAGCTATGCGAGTTCAGAAGTGCATTGACGTTAATGGACAGCATTTCGATCAATTGTTGTAATGTTTTGTGTTCATTTTTAGTATTTCAAAGCCACCTTAGTAACTTCTTAGCATTAAATTAGAACAAAGTAATTGTATCATCTTATTTTCTTTTAGCTGTAATTTTGATTGTATTTATCGCACATTTTATTAGCAGGTATGAATAAATTCCTTATTGATAGTACTAATAAATGGTACCACGGTACCAATATGGTTCCATTTGAAAGAATTGAGTTTCACCCCAAAATCGATTACGATGAACTTTATTTGCTCATAAAAAACGCAATTAAGTATTTTTGACGGGATTTCGATTTTTCTAGCAATAGACGGGTGAATTGGAATGAATCGGAACCATCATGGCACACTTAAATGGAAAACTAAAAATTGAATTATCAAAAATATTGACGTTTGAAATGTCACTTTTGTGGTATCATTGGATTTAGAAAATTATGCAGATTTCAGAAATGTTATAATATATAGGGTGTTCTATTCAAAAATCGAAAGTAGGTATCACTTCCGACGAAACCGGAAGTGAAAAAAAAATCATTTGTAGGTCAAAAAGTGCCGCTTATTATGTATATGGGATATCACAAATTTCAATCAATTACCTTCAAAACTAAAGGAGATACGGGGGTGTACCATGATCCTGTTACACACGGTATATACAGTGCTTCTCAAAAGTCCGCTCCCCCACTCTTATTTTTGGAACGATTATATATAAACAAGTGAAATTTGGAAACTGAATATTAAAGGTTGTAAACTTCCCCACTAGTGATGTTAGATGACGAAATCGTCAAAGATGACGTCACAAGGCCATTGTGACCAATAATTTTAAATGGAACCCTACGGCAAGCGACACCTCTTTTGAAAGGTATCGAAAAAACCTATTCAATGATACTAATTTTGTTAGTGTTTATGGTAGTTTTAATGGCTCATTAGTAAACATCAAAATTCAAATTCCATTCAGTATGATATTAATTACAGATTTGAGAATCAGTATCTACTAAAAGAAATTGCTCGAAGTGACCTCCATTTACTTCCTGACAGTGAAATATCCTATTTTTAAACTCTTCTCGTACTTTTGCAAATATGTCTGCGGAAACAGCCTCACATTCTGCCACAATACGTTGTTTTAAAACGTCAATATTGTCAGGTTCAGTGGCGTAAACCTTCGATTTGAGGTACCCCCACAGAAAAAAATCCAAAGGTGTGAGGTCCGGTGATCGAGCTGGCTATTCCGTTGAACCTCGTCGTCCAACCACGATACTCCTCATCCAAATACCGTATTACTGCACCGTACTAGTGTGGAGGAGCACCATCCTGTTGGAATGTTATTTCCAAATTTCCGAATTCATCTGGATTATCTTCCAAAAACTCAAGGATTAACGGTTCTATTGCGTTTTGCAACAGCTCCAGATAAACCTCACCAGTTAAATTAGTATTTGAAAAAAGAGGCCCAACGATGTGGTTTCCCAGGATACCTGCCCAAACATTCACCTTCTGGAGAAATTGGGTATGTGTTTCACGAAACAGGTGGGGATTTGCGTCACTCCAATACCTCACATTATGTGTATTTACATTTCCATTTAGATAGAAAGTACTTTCGTCACTAAAACAAATTGTTTTGACATAGTCTGGCTGTTGGTTAATTTTAGTATATTTTCACAAATGTCTAGTCTTCGATCTGGGTCGTCGTCTGAGAGTTGATGAACCATTTTTAATTTGTATGAATGAAATTTGTTTTTTTCAACACCCTGTGTTCTGTACTTCGACTGACTTCACAGGTGGATGCTACGTGAGTTGTTGAAGAAGTAGGATTAACTATTACTTCTGCCAGTATATCAATTTTTTTCTCATCAGAAATTTGTGGTCTGCCAGATCGTTTCGCATCATTAATACTACCCGTTGTTTCAAACTTACGAAGAAGCTCCCTTAAATAAGTCCTCGAAACGGGGCGATCGGGAAACCTCTCATTAAAAATGCGTTCTGCTGCATGAATATTTTGTCCAGTTTCACCAAGAATTAGGATCGCTGCTACTTTATCACCTAAAGCACGTACCATTTCGCTTCTTGAAGCACTTAAACGTTCGGCTTACAACAGTTCAACAAATTATTGAAATGTACAAAAATATTGAAAGTACCAAAAGCTGCTAAAACAGTTAAACGTTCGATCTACAATACACAAATTATTAAATGTACAAAAACTTGGACAATTACGAAAACGTCGAATTAGGGAGACTAACAAAAACGTCAGCTTCTTTGACAACTATCCAGAGGCGGAGCTTGAATTTTGAATTTTAGTGTTAACTGATTTAATTCATCACAGCTTTGCGTTTTTTAAAAGTGAGTTGCCAAAACTGCCATAAACACAAACAAAATTAGTATCATTGAATAGGTTTTTTCTATACCTTTTGAAAGAGGTGTCACTTGCCGTAGGGTTCCATTTAAAATTATTGGTCACAATGGCCTTGTGACGTCATCTTTGACGATTTCGTCATCAATAATCACTAGTAGGGAAGTTTACAACCTTTAATATTCAGTTCCCAAATTTCACTTGTTTATGTATAATCGTTCCAAAAATAAGAGGGGGCGAGGGGACTTTTGAGAAGCACTGTATAACATCAAACCGAATACTTCGAACGACTACTACTGTTCGATCTCCACTTGGATCCTCTTAAGCTACCTTGACAATACTTACTGCCATACCTTTTTTATATCAATGCCTACAAATGTTCACGAGATAAAACAAACACTAATGGAAATAAAAAACGATAAGTGCGCCAGATTGGATGAATCAACTAGGAGACTCTTGTAATCAAATAATCTTTTGAAACTGGAGTATTTTCCTCAGGTTTGAAGACAGTGGCGTATCTAGGAATTCTGCTTGGGGGGGTAATGACATAAAAAAGAAGTTATATACCTCTACTTATAGCTACAAAAAACATAAGTATTTTTTTTCATTCAAATTCAAACGAAATGTAATAAAATAAAAAATATATATATATACCAAGTAGGTACAAAAACAGAGATTTCTTCCGTTAAAAAAAAAATCGGTCAGCGGATGCCACACTAGCAATGTATTCAAAATATGAAGATGGTTTTTTCATTAATATGTTAGCGTCACAAGATTTAAAAAGAAAAAGAATTTAAATATTCTAAAAAAATTATAGTATCAGCTGGACACTTGAAAGAATGTAATTTCGTTGGAAAGTAATGTTTTCATTGAATTTTGATAATGTGAGGCTATTGTTGATCGAGAAATTTTTTTGGAAGCGCCGATTTTATTTAAACCCGAATATTTGTTCACAGAAATGACTCCATAATTTTTTTGCTTCCTGGAGCACATTTTATATGTGTACTCAATAATAGCATGCTATAAAATTGTTTAGGAATTGATTATTTTGTTAATTATACATTTCTAAAGTTAACAAAATATGAGAAATTAAGTAAATATTGTCATCATTTTTTCATTGATATTTCACATTATTGCCAGTTTTATGACTGACAAAGGCTTTTTACAACGTTAAAAAAAAGAAGTTTTTCTGCATAAGGTTGCTAAGAAATTATTATGATTGAAAAAAAAGTAATAATTCGAATTTGTTTTTCAATTGTATTTTTTTATTTAAATAATATATTAAGAATTTTTTTCTTTTTAATTAGTAATTGGTTATTCTCTACCTAATAATATCATTTTGTATTAATAATGTAATTGTTCATTTACTTAACAATTAGTTATAAAAAAACCTCGATTGACATCAAAATTTTTGTAATCATAATAAACTCTCAGCAACCTAATGTAAAAAAACAATTTTTGAAAAATATTCAAATCATCCATTTGTTTATAAATACTTTATAAACCTAGAGCGTATTTTTTAAACGTTGTGAAATGCCTTTGTCAGACAAAACTGATAATGTGACATATTAATAAAAAAAATAACAATATTTACTCGATTTCTCATATTTTTTTAACTTTAGAAATTTATAATTAACATAATAATCAACTGATAGCCTGATATTATCGAGTGAACATGTAAAATGTGCTCCAGAAAGCAAAAACATTATAGAGTCGTTCTGTGAACAATTCGGTTTTTAATGAAATCGAAGGTTCCAAAAAAAATTCCTAAAATTAACAATAGCCTCACATTATCAAAATCCAATAAAACATTTTTTTCTAACGAAATCAAATTATTTCAAGTGTTCAAATGATATAATTTTTTTTTAAATTTTTTACTTATATTTAATAGTATAAAAAAATATTGTGCATTGCTTCCTGCAATAACGCCCAGGCGGAGCCCTATTTTAAACGTTGAATTCAAATTATAAATAATTGAGTTAGAATTCAGAGAGTAGAAACTTTTTCATGGTTTTCTTTATTTTCTCTATCATCAATAGTTTTTGAGCTATTACCAGAAAAAGGCCTTATTTTTTTCGTTTAAAAAAAAAGCAAATTCTCGTCGGCGAAGAAAATCGAAAAATACATCTTTTTCAGAATGACATATTTTAGTAGACTTTTCACCCCATTTTTCGCAGGAAGCTCACTTTTCGACTAGACTAATGAGAACATGCCTAGTGACAATAGCGGCCCCTACGTTTTAGATTTGAGTAGAGATCTTGGGGGGGGGGGTTAATTTACCCTCATTAGCGCCGTGAGACGCCAGCTTCATGCCTCTTTATAAAGATGGTGACACCAATCCTTCAAATTTCGGACCACCCTTGTTGTTGTCCACAATGTCGAAAATCATAGAAAAATTAGTGAAGAATGTATTGTTGCAATTTTTATCAAATGGACACATATTAAATGGATGTCAATTCGTATTTCAAACTTCCAGAAATATTGATGGCGCAATCTTCTCATTTTCGAAAAAGGTTTACATGAATTTGAATAAAGGTGAAGCTATTGCAGCAGTATTAAGTGACCTGTGGTCTTAAACCTTCTGTATAACTTGGCATTTTCTTTAATTAATGATTATCATTATCGCGCTTGGATACCAGACTAGATATTTATGTTTGGAATTTTTAGAAAGTGGAATGTGGGTATTCAGGTTTTTCTCAGCAACTTTTTACAGCAAAGTTTTCCAAACATTACATTTACTACACAGAAGATAATTATATAAGAGGTTATAATTGGCTTTTTATTCGAATTATATGTTCTGTTGTCAATATTTGTACTGAAGTTCTAACACTTCGTAATGAGTCCAATGAGTTCGATAGAAATAGATGGAGAGTGAAGATCTGCATTTACTAATATTGCATACAGTGCTCGTCTAAAGTCCGTTTCCCCCCTACTAATTTTTGAACCACCAGGTATATCGCAACGAAATTTGGAGGGCTTGAATAGGAGATAAAAACCTACATTTTCATAAAAAAATCACAGCCAAACGTTTTGAAATGGCGGCAGAGAGCCATCTTCAATATTTTTTTAAATAGAACACCCATTTTCGAAATCTGCTCATAATTTTCAATAATTTTCTCTTATACACTTTACTCCTGAATTCAATTATTTTAGAAATATTAACGTTTGAGAAGTGACATTTTCATCATTTCAAACCCAACCAAAAACACTAATGTTGCTTTCAATCAAATTTGCATTGGAAAAAATCGATGTCGCGGTGACATCTTGTTTACTGTCAAACTGAACTGCTAACTGTCAAATAGTCCGTTGAGCGCATAAATCCTTTTATGAAAAGTGTGATCATAGCTCGTAGTTTAGACGATAAATTTGAAGCAGTTTTGATATTTGGAGAAGCTGGAAGAAATTATCATTGCAGTCCGTATGTTTAATGGTAGATTTCCCCAGAATCATATTTCGAGGTCATATTTGCACAAACTTTTAAATAAGCTCCAAGCCACTGGTACGCTGAAAGATGCTCCAATATCAGGAAGACCGCCTCTTTCAGAAGAAAAAAAGGTAGAAATTGTTGCTGAAATGGTAATCAATCCGACTCAGTCGACGTTTGAAGTTGCTGAATCCTGTGGAGTGAGTTCAAAAAGTGTCCCAAGAGTAATAAAAAAAGGGAAGTTTCATCCCTATGAAATGAAAATCCTGCATGCTCTCACGGTGGATGATCCAGACCGGAGGGTTGAATTTTGTGAGTGGTTAACGAGAACAGTTGAAGGAGAACGGGGCTTCCTAAAACGTGTATGTTTCGCAGACGAATGCACGTTTTTTGTTGATGGAAAAGTCAACAAGCAGAATGTACGATACTGGGGCGATACTAATCCGCATATTTTTAGAGAGGGACATACCCAGTTTCCCAAAAGGGTGAATGTTCAGGCGGGGATTTTGGGCAATCGCGTTGTTGGACCAATTTACATCAGAGGCAATCTTACAGGAGTTCTTTACAGAAATCTTTTAGAAACTGAAATTGAACCTCGAATAAGACAAATTGTATTAAACAATCAGGAAGAGTTTGAAAATCGTGAAATCATATAACAGCAGGATGGGGCACCTCACCATTTCGATCGCATGGCCAGAGAGTTCCTCGATACAAACTTTCCTGGGCGATGGATAGGTCGCAGGGGAAGTACAGAACTAGAATTTTTTCCTTGGGGGTATCTGAAGTCTAAAATATACGCCACTGAATGCCAAACAATAGAAGAGTTGGAACGCAGAATAATAGATACATGTGAAGAAATAGATGAACAGACTTTCATCAACGTGGGAGAAGCTATTTATAATAGGGCACTTTATTGTCAAGATCTAGGAATGGGGCACATTGAACACTTGTTGAAATAATTGTTGGGGTTAAATGAAAGTGTTATTCAAAAATAAATTATAATTTTTTAGCTAATTAATTTGTTTTGATTGTGAATTTACAGAACACATTCGTAGGCTTCGAGATTTTCCGGTAAGCGGTACTGTTTGTCCTTAATAAACTCTCTTTACGCCTCTTATTAGTCGAATTCATCAAAGAGATTTAAATACAAAATGATAACAACCTTCAGTTAGCAAAGTGGAAGTGACCAAAATCCATACTTCATTATAAACCGGAATGTCACTTTTCAAACGTTAATATTTCGAAAACAATCGAATTTAGGAGTAAAGTGTATTAAAGAAAACTGTTGAGAATTATGAGCAGATTTCGAAAATGGAATATAATACGGGGTGTTAAATTTAAAAAAATTATTGAAGATTGCGCTCAGCCGCCATTTTGAAACTTTTTGCTGTGCTTTTTTCATGAAAAAGTAGGTTTTTATCTCCTATTTGAGCCCTCCAAATTTCGTTGCGATATACCGGGTGGTTCAAAAATTAGTAGCGGGGAAACGGACTTTAGACGAGCACTGTATAATAGAGGTAAAGTATTATATTATAAGATCTAAAAATTCATCGAACTTGTTCAAAATGTTATTACATTGTTTCATATTCATAGAGTGCCATCGTGCCATCGTTGGTGGGGAGTTGCAGATTCCAGGTGATGCTGCAGCATCAGGTCAAGGTTACCAAGATTGCGTCGAGGGTTAAAAAAGGACCAGAATGATACTTGCACAACAAGAAGTCTATTTTAGGAAAATTTTCATTCGATTTCTCACTAGTTCATAACTTTCCCCTTATTCGTAGCAATTATAGATATTTGCTTCGCACACGTACCGATAGTTGATTGATTTATTACATTCTAATAACTTTAATCGTGATCTGTGATTTGTCTGAGGATGTATTTCAATTGTCTATTTCCATTTTGGGAATATTCCGCCTGTATGCCTTATGTTATAAATCATCATTCGCCATAGTTTAGAGCACATAAGTTTAGTGGTTACAGCATTTAACACATAACTGAAATTGAAGTCCTCCACTGAGAGATGTACTGGCACATTCGCAAAAACAATAAAAAAAAATGATCTGAAACATTCTATCTACCAGACTTCCAAGGAAGGTCCCGTTCAAACCATATATCGTTCTTGTTCCCACCCTATTATAATTATCATGTATTCAGCAACCACAATGTTGTTCTGAGAACGAGCAACAACTTGACTTCTCGTTGTACGTGTTGTAAACTAAAATCGAATCACCCAACCCGAGGAACTACAAATACAAAACAACTTTCTCCGAAACTTCGAACATTCAAGTCGGGATAAAGATTTATCACTACAAAGTACATTATCCAGATGGCCTTTATTACATGACCAGCATAGTAGTGTGGCAAAAGTTAGTTGTCAAAATTACGTGAGTTCCAAACAATAAATCTGCCGGATCTACTTCGCAACTTCTGTAACTTCCTGCCCTTCTCGTACAGCAAAATAAATTGAGAGTTATGTTACTTTCCGAAGTTACTTTGTCTTGCTTTATGAATATGATAGATAATTTTTAGGACTTGTATTGATACATTTAAACTGAGCAAGCTAGAGATTTCGATCAGAGAAACAAATGAAACAAAATAGGTGGAACTTGGGAAACAAACTCACTTGTTCAATTGGGCAGTTAAAAATAAAGTTCAATGTTGAGTCGGTATATTTTTCAATACAAATTTTCTGCAGCTTTCCTTTTGAAAATAATTTCGAAGTTCAGGAAACCATACAAACAAAACTACAGGAGTTCTGTCGATTATAGAATTGAAAGGAAAATAAAGACATCTCAAGTCAATTGACAGAGATTTAACCCCTGTCTTTAAGATTGTTACTGATATGTTATCAATGCCTGTACTAGCTTGGTTTTCAAGTTATTCGTTACATGCCCAACTTACTCTGGTGTTACAAGATTGAAGAAGAATGTTTTGTTGAACATTTTTGATGTAGTACATGATGTTGGCCTTGAGTTCCCAAAATAGTTATCAAGATTGTTTTCAGTTACGTTAGCAAAATATCCAGCAAATGTATTTGCTATATCTGAGGGATGTGTTAACATTTCACCATCAAAGGTGGTTGCTGATTCCTGGTCTTTTTTTGTTCTTCCGGTTACTTTGGTTACTAAATTCCAGATTGTGTTAGGCTTATTATTAGACTTGTATAGAAGTTGCTCATTAAATTGCCTTTTGGCATTGTTGAGTAAAATGTTATGTTTAGTTTTTTCATTTCTATATAATTCTTGGACGTCACTTCTCTCCAAATTTCTGCTCAACCAATGAAGTTCACAACTCTTCTTTACTTCTGTTCCTTTATTAACATGATGCTTTTTATATTGTGTTTTAAGAGGGCAATTCTTATCTAAATAATAGGTTAGAATATTCATGAAGGTGTTTGTGCAGTCTTCAATTTTGGATTGACAATGCATTTTTAAATTGATCCATATTTTGTTCAGACATATCACGATAACAGGTTAACTTTTCATTTTTTATATTTAATAGATTTGACCAAGTTGCCTCAACACACTCAGAGTAAATATTCTGTGGTCACTGAAATGACCCTCGTAATCTTCAGACTTACAATGATTTGTATCAACGTTGGTTAAGATATAATATATTTTTGTCGATGATGTTTGCTCTTCTTAGTCATGAAGTCTCTTGTGGGGGCCAAAGAAATGTCACTCACATTGTAGCTTACAAGAAAATCATGTAAACGTATTTTCAACCAATGAAACCAAAAAGGAGGAGGTTCTCTAGTCGACGCGTATATTTTTATTTTTTTGTATGTATGACCACGCATAACTTTTCAATGAGACGTCCGATTCCGATAATTCTCTCTTCAGTGGATAGGGTGTGTTTCGAAGTTGGTCCCATTTGAATTCAAAAGATGGAATCCACCCCTAAGGGTAGCAAAATGAAGGATATTGATCACTAACCCTCTGAATTCTGGTCCGTTAACCGATTCTATCAGGCATAACTTTGTACTGGGTTCTTCGATTTGGATGATTCTTTCTTTATTAGATAGGGTATACCCCATAACTGATCATATTTGGATTTCGATTGGAATTATCTACCCTTACGGGTAGTAAAATAGGGGATAATTGATTTTTCACTTGTTAACATTGGCACACATATGTAGTAGACAATGACAGATCGCTAATGTCATTATTTTTGTTCTCCTACATCCATTACAATCATTATATTCTATGAGAGAATGGAATGCTATACAAAGTAATAAAATAAATTAACCAGAACAACAAAAATAATTTATATTACAACAAATAGTAAAAGTAGATAATCATATTATTTAACTGGTAATAGTTGAAGTAAGTAAGTATTATGGAAGTAATAAAAAAACAAGTAGATAGTAATCAGTAGATTTCAGCCACAAAAAAATTGAAAAATAATTTTTTTTTAACAAAAAATCAAACCGACGAAATACGGAACTGAAAAGTAAAAAATAAAATAAACCTTCTCAATAACTAAGCTCCTAAACTAATGTAAGTAACCAATTTTGAGTCGGTGCCAAACAAACAATCAACGAAGATTATATTACTTCAAAGAAATTATCAGAATGTCACCGCGCAACTCGATGCCATCATTTTAGGCCTTACCCAATTCATTTGCTTGTTTGTTTGCCGCCGACTCAAAATTAGTTACTTACATTAGTTAAGGAGCTCAGTTATTGAGACTAAGAAGGTTTATTTTATTTTTTACTTTTCAGTTCCGTATTTCGTCGGTTTAATTTTTTGTTAATAGTTTTTTGTTGTTTGAATTGATCAAATAGCCAATATTCAGATCCCCACAGAGAAAGATATTGCGATGGGACTTACTGCATAACTCCATAGTTTGTGGAAGAATGTGTCCAAATCACCTAATGGAGGCCTATAAACACTTATGACATAAGTTTTGTGAACAGGCTCCTCTATCGATACTGCACAGCACCCACAATGCATTTCCTCACTCAAGTGTGAGATTTTTATTGGCTGGAAGTTGAGGTCCTCTTTAATGTAGATGATGGTTCCTCCATGAATATGAGAAGTACGGTAATAGTACGAGGCGATTACATATCCATCCAATGTCATAAAATTGGTAACCACAAATCCTGTCCCAAACGAAAATAAGTACATGTTTTACATGCCTAGTGCTGCGTAAAAGTTAGAAATGAAGCTTATTTGCGTCAAAAGGCGATTTTCGTAACAATATCTCAACTGACATCTTCAAATTTAACGAAGTTTCAATAAGCCGAAAAATCGTAAGATTAAAAAAACGCGAAAAAAATCAAAGTTGTTCAAATTTTGCATTATTTTCGAAGCAAAAACTGTTCATAAATTTTAAATTTGCGGAAACTGAATATTAAAAAAAATTATGCCGACTTCAATGGTGACTCTGTATATACGATGTTGAGGCTTGAATTCATACCGCCTTCCAGAAATTTGCTTCTATGGAAAACCTATGTTCGCAGACATTCCAGACAGAAAGTGTCAACTCCTATTTCGCAGGTCCCTTGAAAAAAATACCTTCAATAATCTTTTCAACATCCTCTATATTCTACCAAAACTCCTCATCCTTGAGAAAGGCTTCATCGATCACGCGGCCACGCAGAATAAATTATTCCAGACGAAAGAAAAAAGAAGCTTTGTTTATCCTTGGAAGATTTATTGGTCATTGGAGTGTGATAAAAGGTGACGCTCATGCAGAGCAGTTTTCGAATATCTGGAAGACGCAAGGCGCCGACAGAGAGAAGCGCGCCAATTTGGACGAAAAGATGGAAAAAAAATCATCAAAGTACGATTGAAGGATGCGAGAATTCAAAACCCGCCAAAGCATTCCATCGGAAAGAGTTGACCCAAAAACCAGATTATACAGGGTGAGTCAAAATGATTCCCGTGGTCAATTGCTCGGGCCATTTGAGAATATCTTCAAAAATTATTCTCATTCATACAGGGTGCGTATTGAAGCGTGGCAAACGTCACTTCCAAATTTGACATTTCTAAAATACGACAATGACAAGGATAATTTTTTATTGAATACAGCATTAACTTTCAAATTAACAAGAAATACATACTTATTTTATTTTTCAGGTATTGAAACGGAAAGAGCCGGGTTTACAATACGTTTTAGCTCTGGAGAAGTGCAATATACTAAAATATCACTATCAGTATCAGACATATTTGTGTTCCGTCAAGAACTATCGATAGTATATTTCATTAGGAGTCGAGAAAATAGGCTTTTTAAGTAAGTGCGCGACAAGTTCTCGTGGGAGGCACAGCCGAACCACAGAACTCATAGAACTAGAAGGCTAAAATAAGTGGAAGGAATTGATATGATTCGTAACCACATGTATAGATGGGACACACGCAATCATGCGCATATCATCAACAACATTGCCAGTTCATGTACTTGTACGAGAATTAAATATAATGGCATTATGATGTAATGTATTTACATTATATTTCCATTAAAAGATCCGAAACTTCTCGACTATCGATGACTCAGGATCCTTAAGTTCTTTTGTCATATGTATTCAGAAGATAATACACAAGTTAAGTGGAGCACGTAACAATTGATTGAATCGTAATAAGAATTATGATTTCCTACAAACTCATTTGGCAACGCTGTTTACATCAACACCTGTTATTTAGTTTGACGACATTTTTATTCAGAGCCGGTCTTGCGTCTGTTGTTGATTTGTGTTCTTGATAGGATATTTGATCTACTGAATTCTAGAAATCCATTGGGCAAATTCTACAAGGTTCCAATAAAGGAAAGCAACGAAGATTTCTGGAATCTTTTTTTCAAAAATGCCTTAGGATACTTGAAAAGTCTCAAACTACTGACGGTGGACTCCAATTTTGGATTTCTCCATCACAATAAATTCAATTATTGGAATGAGTGAAGAGTACATTGACAAACATTAACATGTTGAAATACATGTTAACTTAACATTCCAAGTACTAATGTATTTTACGATAATAATGATCAACTTTTCAGGGAAAGAAATGGTTGGAATAAAAACCCAACAGCATTTTAGTTTTATTACACCGAGGCTAATGTTGCAACACGATATTGAAAATGTTTATGGAAATTGTTTTACTTAGGACAATACTTCCATTTTAACAAATTCCCAGAAGCCTTTAATTAAAAAATATAATTTAGATATTAATGATAGGATTATTGACAATGAAGAATTTCAAGGAAGATTCAATTCCTTCCTACATTATCCAAGTTGACAGAAAATGTTGATTCATTGCAGGTTTTGTATTGAAGATCATAAAAAAGTAATAAAGTGTTCCTTTCCGTACTGGACGAAGAAAGAAAAGCAAGTGCAGATCTTGATTACTTCAAATTATTACGTATAAAATTCAGAACTGCCTCTTTTTCTGGTTTAATCAAGACTTTTGCAGATGTTGTGAAGTGTTGTATGTTCACAGAGAGAAAAATCAAGCAAATAATGGCGGAAGAAAAAAAATATGGATGTTTTTGTAGAACTATTTTAGGAACTTTTTTCGAAGATAAAAACATTGTTTTCTAAATAAGATAAGCATGTTTTTGATATAGCTACGAGATGTAGCACAAAATGAAGATGATAAAATTTATTATACAAATATACGGTGAAATATGTTACCATAGTGTTTGTTGCTTGGTTGCAAGCAGAAAATGTAAGGAAAGAACTGAATAGGAAGAAGCTATCAAAAATTATACTTTTTTTCGTGTATTAAAAAGTACTAGTAAATTAAAAATTGATGAAAAATCAACTTCATTGGTATACCTCTGATATTCTAAATCTGAGTTGTCATTGGATGACAATTAAATATTCCCAATGGGTTTTTATGAGTACGCGCGCGTGGGTAATTAATTTAGGAGTCTTGTCTAATCGAAAAGACGAATCTCCAAGATAAGGGCTGAGTTTCAATAGATTGCAGCATGGAAGCAGCTCTACCAGGTGCAACACTTTTCCAGGTACGCGACTCGTCTACAGACAACTCCGAGTTCCAATATCGAAAGCTATGACAAGAAAGGATATATACGACCTTAGAGATATTCAGGCATAATCCCACGGATATTAGTTTCACAGTACCGCCCGCATGAGCAAAGTTTCTTGATGATTTTTCTAAAAAACCGATTTTTTTCACTAACGAAAAACTTAACATTATTTTCGATAGCCCATTACAGGTTTCTCGATAGGCACCAACTTTTATCAAGAATAAATTTCATGGGACGACACGCTATATTCATAGCATTCACATTTAAATTCCCCAATATTTTTACTTTGTGCCAAAATATTTTTTAGGCACTAAATACTTGGAAATTGTTTGTTACTTTAACTTCGAAACTGCAAGGGAGTAGTGAATTGTGATTGTCTCCATCATACCTACCCATTCTCTTGAAATGATAATCAAAGAATAAAACCAAATTATCGTTGAAATAAAATATTGTATCATGTGAAATACTGCATACAATTTAGTTCATGTCAAATAAATAATTCAGAGAATGGAAAAGTAAACTTCATAATAGCCACTAAAAATTATTCTTTTAAATAAGCCTTTCTTCCCGAAACCTTACGGTTCAGAAATTCCTCATAATTTCAGTTGCACTCCACTATTCAATTCGATATCAAGTACACCCATCTTCAGAAAGTTCTCATGGTAAAAGCAGTATGTTTCAGTTAATAGAGGTTATAAATTCCACTGAAACCCCCCCCTGTCATGGCAGCGGTTTTACTGCGCATGCCCATGTGTGTACCATGCGGTACAATAGGGCTCGTTCCAGCAAAACGGTATTGGCCTTCTAGTTCTATGAGTTCTTTGAGCCGAACACGGAAAGTCGTGCAAGCACGGAAAAAGCATTTATGGACGTGTAATGAACGATATCTTTCATTATATCTACCTGAAAACCACAGATGTTAAGAATCATTTATTTTTAAAGATTAACGAACAAAAGCATGTATTTTTAATTTTCATTAATTGAAATATTTATGGTACAATTTGTGTTGTTGTAAATAGCTAATCCTTCAGCAGCTACTTCATTTTCGATATGCCGATGATCTTGAAGTTTATCGTACTATAATATATTCTGACGATTGTGACAAACTACAAAATGATCTTGATTCATTCGTCGAAATATGCAAAAATTCTAGTTTAGTTTTGAACTATGATAAATGCCTCACAATAACCTTCACACGAAACAGGAATATAATCAAGCATCAGTACAGAATAGATGATCATTTAATGAAAACAGTGAAGAAGATTCGTGATCTTGGAGTCATTATGGATTCTAAAATGATTTTTAAGACTTATATCGAAAAAATGGTCAACAACTGTAATCGTCTATTGGGATTCATAATAAGGAACACTAGACACTTCAAGAACGCCAAAACTCTCTTGAACCTATATTACGCATTCATATATAGTAGATTTTGCATCAATTGTTTGGAATCCCCAATATGCCACATATCAGCAGAGAATCGAAAGCATACAGAACAAATTTGTGAAACAACTAGCCCGTAAATCAGATATCCCAATATTAAACAGCAACTATAGTCCAATTCTGAGAAAGTACTACATGTTGTCTTTCACCGATAGAAGAAGTATGTCCGACCTTCTGATGATCTACAAAATATTCAATAACCGCATTGATTGTTCTGAACTATCGTCCAAAATATCCTTAAGTACACCCAACAGAGATTCAAGGAAGCACGAATTTTTTAATACATCATTTAGAAAAACAAATTCAGGATTGAACTCTCCCATTTGTAGAATGGTGAGAACTTTTAATAGCCACTGTAATGACATCGCAATATTCAGGCTCTCATTTCTAAGGTTTAAAAACTACGTGAAATCCATGTTCTGCCTTCGTTTTACCTAATAATGATTATTTTCACTTCAATATACAGATAATATCTCATTTGAATTGTTTATATATTGTTTATATGTTGTTCACATTGTACATAGGTATATTGTCACTTTATTCATATTTGTTCATATTTGTTCAATTTATTCATATTTGTTCATATTCATTCTATAATGCATCATTCATAATGTTTATCTTGTAAGTTATTTGAGCTCACTATTCGATTACTATTAGATTACCTAAAAAGAGGATACTCGTTGGATTTATCTGTTTGTATCCCTACTTTGTAATAAATAAATTATCTTCCACGTCTTCCAAAGTCAGACGAATCAAGTCATCTCTCCAGCAGGCACCGAATATGCCAAATATTAAAATTACTTTACTTAATAACCACTTCTCGTCTGGTGCTTCAAGTATGAATTTGGCGATTTGGTCAGCAGTTAATACTTTGGACTCTTTCGGTGTGTAACCAACACTTTCTCGTTTGGGAAATGCAGTAGTTTTTGCTAAATTATTAACATTTACATTTTCTTTTACTGCCAGACAACTTTTCAACATTGAAAATTGACTCCATAAAGTTGAAGCTTTCATGGATTTGCTTTTTCTGACAAATAAACGAGAAGAATATCATCACTTACATTTATAATTTTCTTTTGTTGGTACCAGTTGCAAAATAGACGATACAGGTTTCCATATCTCTCACGTGACTTTTTGGGCAGTAATTTCGCCACTTCACGTAGTATTTCTTGCTCTGGTGAAATCATTTTTAAATATTTCTACTAAAAATATCCAAATATTGTCACAAAGCGTTATTTACCCCGTTGCTAAGGAAATATAAAAACAATTTGCGATTTCTAGAGAACTCTCAAGAACATATTATTTTATTTTGACATGTAAGTAGGTAGTTAATGACACTAGCGCACTGTAAAATTTTCCGTGCGGGCGCACGGAAAAAGCCCATTCTCGGTGCGCTAAATAAGCATGTAAATATAGAGTTTTCAGATAGGTATAATGAAAAATATTTTGTATATATTCAAACATCATTTCCATAGTAACGCTGGGACTTTGTTGATTAAATTGAACTTCTGTTGATTTTAAAACAATAATATATTTATCTGCAATGATCTATTTTAATAATTTTGATGATTGCACGAAAAATTGTGTGTATGCCATAGCCATGCCATTATCCTGCCTCGGCCGAAAGCGGCCTCGGCGACAAATTTTCTTTCTGTACGATAAAAAGTTATTTTGCGGCCTTGGCATACAAATAACTATTGCGGACTCATCTTCATTACGATTTATCCGCAAAAGCCTCATTTTGCGTACTTGTTATATAAACTACTATGATTCGAATCAATCAGAAGGAAACAATCATTAATGCAGTAAATGTTCAATGTGCTTGTCATTTTCATCAATACGCACTCTCAATCTATTTCTGAAATTATTCTCTATACTCAAAAAAATCTTCTTGGTTGATTTTACCTACACCCATTAGCAAAACCGCATTCGCTTTGTAAAATCTCTTTCAGTCAGCTCCTGCATCAACTGCATGTGATATGGATGGTAATTATATTTGCTCGCCATCCGAGAAACACTTTGAGATGTTCCCGACTCCCTACTCAAAATACGTGTACTCACATGGGGATTCTCAATAATATGCAATGCCATATTAAGAGTATTTTCATCTTTCGTTACAGGACAAGCATGTTCAAACTTTTTTCGAAATACTTTTTCTAATCTTATTTTGAGGGCTTGAAATGCTCGCTGGTCTGGATGTCTTTTCTCGGGAAACTTTTGTTGGTATAATCTAGATGCCAGTAAGCAGTTACCATCACTTTCCCCCAAAGCATAAACCATTTGAACCTTATCCTCTAAACAATTATTCAAAATACCACAATTGTTAACACAACTGGATTGTAGTTTGACAGTTACCTCTATTCACAAATTCCGAAAGTACCATTTTTTCAACGGCAGTCATAGATAACTAAACTAGAAAAAATAGATGAAAACAATTATTTCTGCAACATTCAATATCAGTATTTTCCATGAAAAAACATGTAGGTGAAAAAATCTGCAGAATTGTTGATTTGAGAATATATCGGAAACGAGTTGTTTTAGGTTCATGACATCGAGAATGAAAAGTGTAGAGTTATTAAATAAAAACTTTTCAACAAAAAATGAATCCGACTAAAAACGAAACTGAAAAGCAAAAATAACCTTTCTTAGTCTTAATAACTATGCTCCTGAACTAATGTAAGTAACTAATTTTGAATCGGCGCCAAATAAACTAGCAATTGAATTAGGTAAAGCGTAAAATGATGGAAGCGATATTCGCGGTGGCGTTTTGATAAAAAAAATTTAAAGAAATTTAATGATCTTTATTGATTGTTTGATTGGCGCTGACTCAAAATTAGTTAATAACATTAGTTTGGGAGCTCAGTTACTAAGACTAAGAAGGGTTGTTTTGTGCTTTTCAGTTTCTTTTTTAGTCGGTATAATTTTTTGTTAAAAAGTTTTTATTTCTTGATTTTTTGTGACAAAAATTTACTGATTACTACTTACTTAATTGGAAATTAAGGAATCCATTATGTTGTACATATGTTTGCCAAACTACATATGTTTGCCAAATTTCAAGAGAATCGGTTCACAAAAAAACCCTTGGGGTGGATAATTCTTCTTCGAATCCAAATTTGACCAACTTTGAGGTATACCCTATACAATAAAAAAAGAATTATGTGAATCGTATAACCCAGTACAAAGTTATGCCTGTTAACGGGCAAAACATTCAGAGGGTGAACGATCAATATCCTCCATTTTGCTACCCTTGAGGGGTGGATTTTTTTTTCAATTCCAAATGGGACCAACTTCTAAGTAGACCCTATCCAATGAATAAAGAATCATCGGAATCGGACTTCTCTATGAAAAGTTATGCGTGGTCATACATAAAAAAAATATACGCGACGACTAGAGAACCTCATCCTCTTTGATTTCGTCGGTTACTTTGATTATAAAATGAAAAGTGTGACTGTGTGCACGTATCGATATAATCGATGAAAGAAAATTGTATTTCGTGCATAAAATAATTTATTAAATTCGTAGCAAAGCGCTTTCGACCGTTAGGTCATCATCAGTGCGTACCTGGAAGTAAGTACTATTAATAGAGAAGTTACTGAAAAGTTTTTGATGGTGTCAAGCACTTTGTTGACACCATCACAGATGTTGAACTTGGACCAGAAGATCGTTTCATCAGCTTCGACGTGGAGAGCCTTTACACCAATGTCCCTCAAGTATCATCAAAAGAAAACTCGAAGAGGATGACCAGCTGCACTAGAGGACTGACCTTCCTACCCAAGCAATATTGGAATTACTGCAGTGCTGCCTACAGAACTCATATTTCCAGGAAAAGGGCCGATTCTTCTCTCAAGTCGACGGACTCCCGATGGGATCTTCCCTTTCTCCAATCATCGCCAACATATACATGGAGTGGTTCGAGGAATTGGCTATACGGGAGGCAGAATACAAACCAAAGCTGTGGTTGAGGTACGTGGATGACACCTTCATTATATGGAATCACGGAGACAAACATCTCCAGGATTTCTTCCCAAGAATTAACAGAATCAGGGATTCGATCAAATTCACGATGGAAATGGAAACCAACAGTGCCTTACCCTTACTCGATGTGAACGTTGAGAGAATAGGCAATGAAATCCGCACCTCCGTCTACAGTAAGAAGACACATACGGGGCAGTACCTCAGTTACAGCTCCAACCATCCGAGTTCGACGAAGAGAGGGATCGTGAGAACATTGGTAGAGAGAGCGACGCACATATGCAACGACGTGGAGTCACTAGATGCCGAATCAAACCACATCAGAAAGGACCTCCACCGGAATGGATATCCCAAGAAACTCCTAGAAGAAGTATTGAAACAACTCCGGAGAACGAAGACATCTGAAGAGCAACAACAAAGCACAGTGGTCTGCCTTCCGTACATCAGAGGTGTCTCCGAGAAGATCAGAAGGATCGGAAACAAGTTCAACATCAAGAGCTGCTTCCAATCCGGCAGTACTTTACGGAGTTTCCTGACCAAGACCAAACCTGACAACAAAAATGAAATCAGTAAGAATTGCATTTATGAAGTTCCATGTGAATGCGGAGATTTCTACATTGGAGAGACAAAGAGACCGTTATCGGTAAAATTGGATGAGCACAAGAAATGGGCTCAACGTGGAGAAACATCAAAATCGGGAATCGCTGACCTGGACTGAGCACCATAGAGTTCTATGGGACGACGCAAGTGTTCTACAAAGAGAGGAGCATTGGTTCAAACGAAAGTTCAAAGAGGCCACCTACATCGAAGCCAATAACGCCTTCAGTCAACCAAGCGTTGAGATCAAGAACGTATGGAAACCACTGATTGCTCTTTCTGGCGGTCTGCAGAAGCGCGGAAGTTCACGCACCACCACACCGCGCGAAATTACACGCACCATTGCACATGGCGGAATTACACGCATCATTGCACCGACAGTCATATAAATTGGTAAGTAGCACCTAATCTTGTCAGTATTCACCTGAAGACGATTGCAGATACAAGCATTCGAAACGTCGTGGAAACCTTTTGAATCCATTAAGACGATGGACGTCCGAAACGATAGTAATCAAGTTACAAGATAAACATTATGAATGATGCATTATAGAATAAATATGAACAAATATGAATAAATGTGAACAAATATGAATACATTGAACAAATATGAATGAATATCTTTCGACTGTCTTCCGTCTCCATCATCAGATATGAAAACGCCTGTGCAGTTGTAAACGAGGACTTAAAAAATCTAAAGTCATGTTGTTCGGAGGTAAAAATCATAGACAAAACTTACTCGTTGATATTAATATTAATATAAATAATGAGAGAATAGCGCTAGTGAATGAAACAAAAAACTTGGGTATAGCGGTTGAATTCTGACTTGAGATTTGAAAAGCATATAACGTTGATACGGCGTGCGACGCTAGCATCAAGTTGATCTATGGTAACCAGCATCCATTTCCTACCAACGTAAAAAAAGTACTTCGTGAAGCATTACTTTTATCCTTATTCAATTATGCGGATGCTCTGTATGGGCCTAACTTAATTGTAAAATACAAAAACAAAATTCAAAAAGTTCAGAATTCATGTCTACGCCTGACTTTTGGAATACGAAGGCGACAAATAATTTCGGATAAACTGGGAGAAATTAGATGGCTGAATATGGAGAACAGGAGAAAACTACACCTTACTGATCTATATCATAGTGTGATTGTGAATAAAAAACTTCCATATCTGCATCGTAAATTTACTTATCGCGCTGAGAGTTCCTTCTTTCGCTACAGAAATATTCAGACGCTCCTTCAGCTACCAAGTATATCACATTTACAACTCAATTCCATCAGTGCTTGAAAACTTTAGTGATACAAAATTCAAAGAAAACTTCAAGACACATCTTTTTCATTGTCAGCATTGAATCCCCTACACCAGAATTTCACATAAAATAACTTAAATTCCCATGAGGCATAATAATTTTGAGGAAAGATAATAACTAGATAAGACCTCCTAGTTGTAGAAATCCCCACAACAGATAATACAAATTCTCCATCAATCCATACAAGCTTTCAAGTTTCATATATTTTCAGAGCTGCTCCTGTTTTGTTTTGTGCATACATAGGTATAGTTTTCCCAATATCAATTGCAGAAGCATAAGAAAGTCTTGCGGCGAAATCCTGTGAGCAGCAGTGGCGGAGATAACTAATTTTATTTAGATCTTTTAAGATTTTAAAAATACTTCATAAATAATGAAAAATGAAAAAAAATTAAAGACAAGCTTTTATTTATACAAATACATTAAGAAAGAAAAATAATAATAAATAAATAAATAAATAATAAAACTAGAATATCCCAAAACGTATTTCGATCGGCACACACCAAGACCACAGACGCTACTGGTTTTTAATCTTTCAGAGCTATTAAAACACAAATATAACGCGTGATTTATGAACTCCCATCGTATAGATACACCTACAAGCATTGATGTCCGACTGATTGGCCCAGACGAATCGGTTGTAGAACAGACAGCAGTCACTCAAGTCCACGTTGACCAGCGGGCTCTTTGTGCCGACGGAGACTGTATACAAGTAGTACAGATTATTTTTCGTTCCGTTTCGTCGCATATACGCTCGTGTTAGGGAAGTGAGTTTATATTTGCTCCCTATAGAAACTGCTTCTGCAATTGATATTGGATGGACTATACCTAATCATATCTTATAGTATCTATTATTAATCATATAGCAAGAATTTTGTGAGGGATGCATTCGCAATAACTTTCACTTTATACTTTTATTTGAATCATTTTCTCGACTGTACTTATATTATTTTGAAGAATTAGCGGGTATTCAGTCTGGTCTCTTCTTTACTTTTCCAAGTTTTCGACAATTTATTTTGTCTTTATCAAGGCTAAAAAACAAGAATGGTTAAAAAATATCAAATATGAAAAATTGGTATGAACTAACATGTAAAATGAGTTAAATTAACGAATATAAATGTATAAAATATATCGACATTATGACTTCAAAAAATTGTCACACTGACAGACATTTGCATTTTTGTGAGTAGTTGATGTTTCTGTGTTAGGATGTACAGGGGATTCTGTATGCATATTTATTAAAATAAAAGTTCATTTTGAAAGTAAATACGAGTACATTTTGCTCAGTTGGTCGATGTCAGATCTCTTATTCATGATATTTACGTCACTATTAATTGCCACCATTTCTAAAAAAAGTCTTTTTGTCAAATTTTGTTCTTGATATATAATTTTTGTGTCATGATAATTCATTATGTGATCTTGGTTCACTACATGATCAGAGAGTGCACAAGAAAGTTTTTGGGGTCTACAGTCACTTTTATGACCAGTGATTCGTGATTTCAATGTTTGACTCGTTTGTCCAATGTAATTTTCATCACAAGTACTACAAGGTATACTATAAACTAAATTGTTTTTCATCGGTGCACATTCTCCGTCTTTTCATTTTGTATATATTTTATTTATTGGAAGGATATTTTTCTGTGATATTTTAATATTGAATTCACTTTTGAATACATTAATAATTTTAGGAGACACATTTTTTATGTATGGTATTGATCCGAAAGTAATTATATTACTGGAATTTGGTACATTTGTATCTGTATTGACAGTTTCGTTAGAAATTGTATTGAATAATAATTTATTGAGTAGGCTATGAGGATACGAATTGTCTCTCAATATTTCGTATAGTTTTTTAAAATTTTTATCTAAAAGAGATGGGTGTACTATTTTATGTAATCTACTCTTCATTCCTAAAATGAAATTGATTTTTGTTTTGTATGGATGGTGAGATAAATAATTTATATATTTTCTGGAATTGGTAGATTTGATGTGCCAATCTAATATAATGGTATTGTTTTCGGTTCTTATCAAAAGAGTGTCTAAAAAGGGTATCGTATAATCTGTTTCTCCTTCTTTTGTGAACTGAATGTTCGGATTGAAACTATTGAATACATTAACTGTTTCTTCAATCTTATCGTGTGGAACTGAACAAATTATATCATCCAAATATTTACTAAACGATAACAAATACTACAAAAAACTGAATCGAGATCCTACAAGTACAAATCAACAGAAATGTAATAATTTGGTAAACAAAATATTTAACAAAAAATATATCAGTGAGGAAGAGAAGAAGATATTAACATTCTACACCGCAAACAGTCCAAAATTCCACGGTTTACCCAAAATTCATAAACCTACATTAAATTTAAGGCCGATCATTTCTTGTATTATTGCACCCAATTGTGAAATTGCACAATTAGTAACAGATATCATGACATTATCATACAAAACAAATTCCTCCTGATTATATTCTCATAAGTTTGGACGTTGTATCATTATTAATAATATACCTATCAAGGTCATCAAAATGAGCATAAAGAAACACTGGAATAAAATAAAATTACATTGCAAAATTTCCCAAATAATGTTTTTAGGAATGATTGATTTGATTTTCGATACAACTTACTGTGTATTCCAAAATACATTTTATAAACAAATTTTAGGTACCCCAATGGGTTCTACAGTTTCACCAATTTTTGCTCAATTTGTTATGGATGACCTTCTAGAATTCTGTATTCCCAAACTGTCTTTTGAAATGCCTTTCATCAAAAAATATGTGGATGATATAATTTTTTCAGTTCCCCATGATAAGATTGAAGAAACAGTTAATGTATTCAATAATTTCAATCCGAATATTCAGTTCACAAAAGAAGAAGAAACAGATTATACGATACCCTTTTTAGACACTCTTTTGATAAGAACCGAAAACAATACCATTATATTAGATTAGCACATCAAATCTACCAATTCCAGAAAATATATAAATTATTTATCTCACCATCCATACAAAAAAAATCAATTTATTTTAGGAATGAAGAGTAGAAACATAAAATAGTACACCCATCTCTTTTAGATAAAAATTTTAAAAAACTATACGAAATATTGAGAGACAATTTGTATCCTCATAGCCTACTCAATAAATTATTATTCAATACAATTTCTAATGAAACTGTCGATACAGATACAAATGTACCAAATTCCAGTAATATAATTACTTTCGGATCAATACCATACATAAAAAATTTGTCTCCTAAAATTATTAATGTATTCAAAAGTGAATTCAATATTAAAATATCCTTCCAATAAATAAAATATATACAAAATGAAAAGACGGAGAATGTGCACCGATGAAAAACAATTTAGTTCATAGTATACCTTGTAGTACTTGTGATAAAAATTACATTGGACAAACGAGTCAAACATTGAAATCACGAATCACTGGTCATAAAAGTGACTGTAGACCCCAAAAACTTTCTTGTGCACTCTCTGATCATGTAGTGAACCAAGATCACATAATGAATTATCATGACACAAAAATTATATATCAAGAACAAAATTTGACAAAAAGACTTTTTTTAGAAATGGTGGCAATTAATAGTGACGTAAATATCATGAATAAGAGATCTGACATCGACCAACTGAGCAAAATCTACTCGTATTCACTTTCAAAATGAACTTTTATTTTAATGAATATGCATACAGAATCCCCTGTACATCCTAACACAGAAACATCAACTACTCACAAAAATGCAAATGTCTGTCAGTGTGACAATTTTTTGAAGTCATGATGTCGATATATTTTATACATTTATATTCGTTAATTTAACTCATTTTACATGTAAGTTCATACCAATTTTTCATATTTGATATTTTTTAACCATTCTTGTTTTTTAGCCTTGATAAAGACAAAATAAATTGTCGAAAGCTTGGAAAAGTAAAGAAGAGTTTTTCTATATATATATATATATATATATATATATATAAATATATATCTCTAAATCAAACACGTCTCTTTTTTTCGGGTTAAGTGGAAGAATATTTTTGATTGCGTCTAGCACTCAATCAATAAACTTCGCCCTTCATTTTCAATCAAATATATGTTCATTACAACTGTATATGTATAACTTCATTTGAAAATGATACAGACGATTATGATTATTATTATTAATGCTGAGCCTCCATTATGTTGTAGTGTCATCAGAACTACATATGTATGCCAAGTTTCAACAGAATCGGTTCACAGGTGTAAAATCAATAAATCATCCTCTATTTCTTAACTCTTGGGGGTGTATTTTTTTTCGAACCCAAATGGAACCATCTCCGAAGCATACCCTACAATAATAAAAGAATCGTCCAAATCGGATAACCCAGTACAAAGTTATGCGTGATAGAATCGGTTAACAAGTAAACATTCAGTGAGTGAGTGAACAGTCATCCCCCATTTTCCTACCTTTGGGAGAATAATTTTTTTTTTCAAATCCAAATGGGACCAATTTCGAGGTATACCCTATCCATTTAAAAAGGAATCATCGAAATCGGACAATTCTGTGAAAAGTTATGCGTCGATGAAATTTTATAATTTTGGGCGCCAATTCCCAATATGGTAGATCCAGCGGCAGCCCGCCAAGGTTGCAAATCTTATCATCAAAACTCCTTTTTTGCCAGTTAAAACCTGTTTTAGCTCCCTGCTGCCTGGCCTAATATGTGATTTTGTGCTTCATCTTTTCATTTCCACAACTTTTGGTTGGAATAGAATTTATCTTCTAGGAAAATATTGCTCAGGATACATTGCCTCTGATCGCATTTGAGCTTCTGGCGGCCCTGCCCATAATCCTTCTGTGAGTGTCTTTTGTCTGTTTCATTTCGAATTTATACCACTATCGCGGAATGTCATTAATTATCCTCGATTAATATTTTACCGGATTCGGAATCCTGATTAAAACTGCTTTGAATGTACATTATGTTTCATGAGAATTTGTATTGTATTCGGTTCCCTATTCAATTCCCAATTAATTCATTGATAATCCTCCGAAATATATTTTAGGAAAAGCTTAATGAATATTTCCACCCTGGCAGGAAAATCCCTAATTGACATTCCACTAATCAAAGTGAATTTCAATTAGGGATTGGAAATTACTAGAATATGTAATTGGTGGTTTGTTCTATACAGGGTTGTCCAAAATAATATAATGGATAGATGTAGTTGAACCAGGATATACGGCAATGATGTATAATCGGAACTAAAGACTTTTAAGGTGGAGAGATCAACATCGAGAACCAAAGGCATTGATGTACTAAAGTTAAAACGTTTCCGGATGGCGAAGTGGGCAATAAATCATTGGTAACACCTGACATATACGTCTAAGCCCTTTTCGCTTTTTTGAGATATACTTAAGGCACACCCAGACACGCTCCTATATACGCTACGACTAACGTTACGGAGAAATTACTCACACTAGAGTAGGATGGCCAATAAGATGTACTTCCTATCGAAAACAGATGGTTTGACAGAGGGGGACGTATCTTTGAATTCAAATCATATTTGTTTGATTATGTAACGTATTATGTTTTTAACTTTATATGATGTACATTATTTTAAATAATTTACCAGAAGATGACATAAACAATTTCGAAACGTCGTATCGAATAAAAAATACATAGACTGACTAAGGCCCTTATTCCGAGAAAACAAAGAAAATAAACATATGTGGTCAAGAAATAAAGAAAAAAATAATATAAATATATATATTCGCGTCGGTTAAAAATGAGTTCACAACTGCATATTGGAAGAGATATCTATTATATATATATATATATATATATATATATATATATATATATATATATATATATATATAAAAATTTAAAAACAATTATTATATAGATATATGTATCACGTTTTGGGTGCCAAATGTTATGATATAATAAATTGTGATACAATAGTTGTTATGATATTAGCTTTTTGTTATGAAATATTGATAGATAATTATTTTCGCTCTGTATACTATATTTCAATGTAATAATAACTGCTAGCTAACGTCATTGTTCTCTCGTCACGTTGCTGCCAATTGTTATCACTTTTCTTACCACGACTAAACTCAGTTGGTACGCCTGTCGTCTCAGATAGCCGGTCCAGGCAATTGAGCCACTAGCCACTGCTTGATGTCAAATCTCAATGTTTTTAATGTTTATAAGTATGATTGCTGATAATTGTGGAAAACAAACGACAAAGTATCAAAGAGCAATTATTTCCTTTATTCAGGAAAACTTAAATTAACCTGGCCTACGATATATAACTCATTCTATGGTCAATCTACAAATTTTCTTGGATAATCATGAGAAACAGGTCATGGATAAATAGACACAACCTCACTTTTACCTTGAAAGTGAAAATTTCTTTAATAGTTCAAAATCAAATGAAATAAAGTTCTTCTGATGGAATATGAGTTATTAGTGAAGTTGTTCAGTTCGTGATGTGCACTAGGAAAGTTTATACCTGACGCTGGAACTGTCGCTGTTCAATACACAACCAGAATTTGGATTCCCTTTCAATCCAGTGCTCTCAGGAACTCCAATACCAAAAAGAAGGAACCATACAAATCCAAAAATCAGCCTTGGAATACTTGTATATGGGGTACATACAAGGTAATGTTGTTTGCTGCTTATCTTTTTGAAATTACTGAATTTTTCTTTCTCTCCAAACAAAACGTGGCATTCCTTTTCAAATTATTTTCGATCTCCCGTGGCTTTGTTTTTTCCGTCACTTGGATACCATTTTTCCTCATTCCTTTCGATTTGAATTTTTGAATTCGCGCACTATCTTCTCACATTTTCACTGTTTGGGGTTATTTGTCAAAACTCATAAATAAAACTATTTTGCCATTCTTACAGACTATTTACAATATTCAATCATAATTGTCTCTGACACTTTTTCGTTCTTATTTTCTCACAATTTCAAATCTTACATTTGACCATACTGTTCCCTGATTGGCTATTGCCATCAAGAAGTTTGTTGTTCTCCCATTGGCTATTTTTAGTTACATACAATTTCATATACTGTAAGTTTCAAGCTTATAATTTTGTTGATCACATTTTATTCAGGATGATTTTGTAAATCTAGACCTTTTTTGTTGTCTCTTGAACAATTATGGGTTGTAATCATTATGACAGTGTATGAAATTGATTGTGTATTTGGATATTTTTATATATTCATATAATACAGAGGCTTCATAAAGGAAATAGAATTTCAAAATATGTAAAAACAATATCTCTTGAACTAATAGCTATTAAGTAATTATTCTTTTCGTGGGTTTTTTATGAAATTGTTTCCTTTTTTCCTTTTAACATATGTAACTGGTTTTTCATAACATAACAATATATATATATATATATATATATATATATATATATATATATATATATATATCAATTTTTGTAATGTTATTTGAAAAAAAATTACTGCCGAAGTATAACACCTTAGATTTTTCTGAATTGAGTTTCGAATTGTGTTTATCATATGATGTCTTGATTTTATTCAACTCACTATTTCGTTTGAAAGTTTAGATGAACCTGTACTTTACAGTTTTTTATGTCATTTAAAATATCAGCTATATATACAATAAATAGTAAGGGACTGATATGGATCACTGTGGAACCCCTGAGAGTATATAAAGGGAGGCAGAGTATGATCCACCAACTAATATTATTTCGGTAGGTGTTAGGAAGTAATGTTATAATAATCAAAAAATATATTGTGGAATCTACCGGTTCTTTTTTCTAAATCTTAATACATCATTATATACAGAAAATTATACTTAACGATGGGTATCTACATGAAAACTGGGAACAATATGATTTCCTCCGTTAACAAGCTACTCATGAATAATGAATACATACAACCCCAAATCCCACATAGAAACTATTTTCACAATAGAACACCACACCTCGCCCGTGGTGATTCATCATCACAACCCAGTGGATAGCAGTCGGGAGGATTCATTTTTCTACGCAGATATGGATCAACAATTTTTATTGTTTCTTACTGCTCGTCAATCTCCGTTAAAAGAGAAATTTATTGTGCAGAAAATCCCTCTCGCTCATAAAATTCTATATTGAATATTTCATACAAAGCACTAGTCTGACAGGTTTTCTGCAAGGCTGTTTGTTAGGGAAACGCCGTCAAAATCCTACTCAGATTATAGGTATATGAAATGGAAAATAAATTTCTGGGTCCCCTCTCTATTGGAATGCCATCAAGTCACTGTCGCCGGAAAGACAGCAACCTGTTATAAATATTTCCATAAGTATTTGCCCTTCCTGGAAATGTAAGCGAACGAAATGAAGAGGGGCGCTAGAATAATAACTGGTTATACACTTAGAAATGTATACGAACTCAGCGAAACAACACGGGCGAATCGAGTTGCGAAATACACCATAATTTGCCAATAATTTGCTGCTAATTAGTTGTGGAAAAATTAAATTTGTCGCTATTGATGTTCAAGTAATAAATTTCGCTAAGTTCATATAGAATCCGCGGTAAGCAAACTATCAGGGGTAATAATTGGCAGCTAATTTACCCCTAATTGGCTGTGGAAAAAATAAATTTGTTGCTATTGTTGTTCAATGAAAAAATTGTCATTTTTAAGTTTATATGAATTCAGCAAAACAACTTTTGATAGTATTCCAGATTATGACAGAAGTCTGTACCATCTCTCTCAT
Source organism: Gonioctena quinquepunctata (assembly GCA_018342105.1). Lineage (NCBI taxonomy): Eukaryota > Metazoa > Arthropoda > Insecta > Coleoptera > Chrysomelidae > Gonioctena > Gonioctena quinquepunctata. Next base: position 139,129 of record JAFIRS010002248.1, on the reverse strand, counting down.
CTTGATTAAAACCCACAATCATTTCAATAGTCAAATATTACAAAAAGCAAAAACCATGGAATTATTGATTTTCTCACAATGTTGAAATCATTAACAAGTATTTCATCGACTCTGCAAGAAACTATTACCCTGGGACTGATAGTTATTTTGGTTTCGCACAAGTCACTGGTCTCTGGTCTCTGGTATTCTTTCAATGATATCCATCTTCACTTTCATACTGAATGAATGCATGTGTTCAAACTATAAGAGCTAACCATTTGCCACTAATTTGCCGCTAATCAGTTGTGAAATAATTAGTTTTGGCACTATTGTTGTTTCATAAAAAAACTGTTTCTCCACTAAGTTCATATACAGGGTGATTCAAAAGTACTTTGACGAACTTCAGGAGGTGATTCCTTACAATATTCTAATATGAATTGTCCAAATAAATATATGTCCGGACACGCTTCATTTCCAAGGTACACCTGATGTTAGTATTGCTCTTACACGTAGGGGGCGCCACCTACATGTCTTTATATTTTTTGAAGATTATTTGATTATCGATGCGTGTTGAAGTTATTACCATTATTTTGCATTTTTCACAAGAATGTTTAGGAAATGAGTTTGACGTTTAAGTAAGTAGTTTTGGTTTTTTATAAGGGGCGCCACCTATTCTATTTATTTTTACCCGTTTGAAATAGTTATTTTTGTATCAAGAGTGCAAAATCTGTATTTGTTTTAATAAAATTTGCAAGAAATATCAACATTGTATTTCAAGAAATTTTGAATATGTAGAATAAAATCAAATAAAAGAGACTGAATTGTATTCAAATGAATTGTTCAATGTGTCCACCTTCAGCGAAGATACAGGCATTCAGTCTTCTTTGAATTGAATCTCGTACCCGCTCAAATATTATTGGTGTGTTTCTTATTGTTTCACAGGCGTCTACTATTCGGTTTCTTAGATCTTCCTCGTTCGCTACTGGAGTTTTATAAACTAGTGACTTCAAATGTCCCCAAAAATAAAAATCTATCGGATTAAGATCTGGGGACCTTGGTGCCCACGCCTGGTTAGGTTCTTCTACACCCCTACCGATCCATCGATTTGGATAGACAGTGTTAAGGAATTCCCTGGCTACAACGCTAAAATGGGCCGTAGCCCCTCATGCATAAAACACATGCGGATACGAATTTCTAATGGTACATTCTGAAGTAGTCCCGGCAATTCATTTTCTAAAAAGTCTCTGTAAGTTGCGCCATTAAGTCGGAACGGAAGAAAGAAAGGACCTGTCAAGTAATTATCAATTATTGCCGCCCATACATTTACAGAAAATTGATACTAATAATGTCTTTCACTAACTGCGTGCGGATTTTCCAGAGCCCAAACATGGTTGTTATGAAAGTTTGTGATAGCATTTTGGGAGAAGTTTGCCTCGTCCGTGAAGAGTACATATCTTAAAAATTGAGGATTTCCAGCCAATTTTCTCAAAAACCACTGACACATAGTAATGCGTTGGGGAAAGTCTCGTGGCAAAAGAGCTTGTACCCTTTGAATATGGTATGGATAAAATTGTTGATCGTGGATAATTCTCCAAACTGTGGACTGAGTAGAATTGAGAGCGTTGATTCTCCTCGAGAGCGTCCAGAACAGCTTCTTCCAGTTCTGGGGTTCGGACTGCTCGTGGTCTTCCAATAATATCAGCTGCCCTCTTAAAGCTACCTGTTTCTGCCAAACGACGGTAAATGTTGGAGCTGAAGGCAGTACTCGATTGTGAAATCGCTCCTGGTACATACGTCTTGCTTCGCTTGTTTAATTAATCCATTTTTGCAAAATTAGTGATTTAAAACTTACAGAAAGTTCAACAAAACAACAAAACGTTCAACTGTCACAGAATATGTAATAACCAAAACTACTTACTCAAACGTCAAATTCATTTCCTTAGCATTCTTGTGAAAAATGCAAAATAATGGTAATACCTTCAACACGCATCGTTTATCAAATAATCGATTTAAAATTTTCAATTCCAAATATCTAGAAAACGGTTGCTTATAGCGACTTGTAATATTGATAGCTTTTTTACGTAGAAATGATAGAGGAATTGATTTTTTTACTGTAAAATGTGCTACAAGTACGCTCAAAAAAGTAATGAATCTTCAAAATAGAGAAATACGTGTAGGTGGCGCCCCCTACGAGTGGGAGCAATAAAAACATCGGGTTTGAATTTGACACCTCAGAAAAGCTCCCAATATCAATTTTTGTTTGATTAAGGTCAGTATTTCGAAAGTTATTAAAAAAAACGAAAAAAAAAACTTTAACACCCTGTATCTTGGAAACGAAGCGTTTCCGGACATATATTTATTTGGACAATAAATATTAGAATATTGTGAGGAATCACCTCCTGATGTTTGTCAAAGTACTTTTGAGTCACCCTGTACAGATAGTGTGACAATTTTCAATCGAATTCACGAATAACGGAAAAGTAAGCTCATTTCTGCGACCAGGGCTAAACACCGATGCCGCGCGCCGGTGAGCACACTCCCATAACTAGAAATTTTGCCGATTCATCTGTTGTTTCAGAGGTAGGGTTCTTTAACGATCTCAACATCTATGAAGTCGGTATCGCCATCTTAACGTCCCCTCCGAGGAAAGGCATATTTATCGTCATATCTCGTGCTCATTGATATGACGCCTACAGCTGCGAATATGCTACTACGCTGCAGTTGTTCGGGGCATTTTTAACGCTCACCTTCTTTGGCACCCATGCAAGTACTAACCGCCCCCGACGTTGCACAGATATCGATAAGACTCTCAATCAATCAATCAAAATATGTTTATTGAGTAAAATGAGTACAGGTAACTTATCCTAATATACAGGGCTCGTCTAAAGTCCGTTCCCTCCCTACTAATTTTTCAACCACCTGGTATATCGCAACGAAATTTGGCGGCCTTGAATGAGAGATAAAAACCTACTTTTTCATGAAAAAATCACAGCTAAAAGTTTCAAAATGGCGGCTGAGCGCCATCTTCAATAATTTGTTTGAATAGAACACCCCGTATATTATTCCATTTCCGAAATCTTCTCATAATTCTCAACAGTTTTCTGTCATACACTTTACTCCTAAACTCAATTGTTTTCGAAATATTAACGTTTGAAAAGTGACATTTTGGTCATTTCAAACCCAACCAAAAACACTAATGTTGCTTTCAATCAAGTTTGCATTGGAAAAAATCGTTGTCGCGGTAACATCTTGTTCACTGTCAAACTGAACCGCTAACTGTCAAATAGTCCGTTGAGCGCCTAAATCCTTTTATGAAAAGTGTGATCATGGCTCGTAGTTTAGACTATGAATTTGAAGCACTTCTGATATTTGGAGAAGCTGGAAGAAATTATCATCTAGCAGTCCATATGTTAAATGACAGATTTGAGGTAATATTTGCGCAATTTTTTAAATAGGCTCCAAGCAAGTGGTACGCTGAAAGATGCTCCAAGATCAGGAAGACCGCCTCTTCCAGAAGAAAAAAAGGTAGAAATTGTTGCTGAAATGGTAATCGATCCGACTCAGTCGACGTCTGCAGTTGCTGAATCCTGTGGAGTAAGTTCAAAAAGTGTCCAAAGAGTCCTAAAAAAAGAAAACTTTTATCCCTATAAAATGAGAATCCTGCATGCTCTCACATGTATGTGTATGTTTCGCAGACGAATGCACGTTTTTTCTCAATGGAAAAATCAACAAACAGAATGTACGATACTGGAGCGATACTAATCCGCATATTTTTAGAGAGAGACATGCCCAGTTCCCTGGAAAGGTGAATGTTTGGGCGAAGATTGCATCGCGTTGTTGGACCGATTTTCATCAGAGGCAATCTTACAGGAGTTCTTCACAGAAATCTTCTAGAAACTGAAATTGAACCTCGAATAAGACAAATTGTATTAAACAATCAGGAAGAGTTTGAGAATCGTGAAACCATATTTCAGCAGGATGGGGCACCTCCCCATTTCGATCGCATGGCTAGAGAGTTCCTCGATACAAACTTTCCTGGGCGATGAATAGGTCGCAGGGGAAGTACAGAATGACCACCAAGATCTCCGGATCTTACACCTCTAGATTTTTTCCATTAGGGGCATCTGAAGTCACAATTCTACGCCACTGAATGCCAAAAAATAGAAGAGTTGGAACGCAGAATAATAGATATATGTGAAGAAATAGATGAACAGACTTTCAACAAGGTGAGAGAGGCTATTAATAATAGGACATTTTATTGTCACGATTTAGGAGGGGACACATTGAACACTTGATGAAATAATTGTTGGGGTTAAATAAAAGTGTTATTCAAAAATAAATTATAATTTTTTAGCTAATTTGTTTTGATTGTGAATTTACAGAACACATTCGTAGGCTTCGAGATTTTCCGGTAAGCGGTACTGTTTATCCTTAATAAACTCTCTTTACGCCTCTTATTAGTCGAAGTCATTAAGAGATTTAACTACAAATTAATAACAACGTTTAGTTAGCAAAATTTTGTACCGGAAGTGACCAAAATTCATACTTCATTTTAAACCGGAATGTCACTTTTCAAACGTTGATATTTCGAAAACAATTGAATTCAGGAGTAAAGTGTATTAGAGATAACTGTTGAGAATTATGAGTAGATAGATAGATGAATAATAACGCATTTGGTACAAAACCGTGTACTATTATAATGCGTTTTCCTTCAGAACATGGCCCACTTAAACAGCAATTTTTACTATTGTCTACCCAACCGTAATTTACATCATGGCTGTCGAACCATGTTTCATCAATTAAGATAATGGTTCTATTAGAACGTCAGATTAGTGAATATTTTCTTTTTGAAGGCAATCAAATATATTTAAAATAACTTGTTGGTTTGTATGTTCGAATCTTTGTTGTCAAATTCATATCTGATATTATTCTCACTCATCTGTGCAATTTAATCACTACATTGTGCAATTTCATGTTCCCCTGGTCGGAACAAGGCTATATTCTCCAACAAAACACAACAGAACTATGGAATATTTCAAAACCTATTTCGGTCGGCGCACACCTAGACCAGAGACGCTACTGGCTTTTATTTATTCAGACCTATTGAAACACATATATAACTCATGATTTATTAGTTTTCTTGACCCCTTAACGTATCGATACACCTACAAGCACTGACAGCTGTCACTCAAACCCACGAGTAGTACACATTATTTTTCGTTGCGTTACTTTGCAAATACGATCGTGTTAGCGAAGTGAGTTTATGATTTGCTTCTTATAGAAACAGCTTCTGCAATTGAAAATGGTTTAACTATTGAAAAGGGAAACATTCTCAATTGAATATTGATAGAAAGATTTTAGTCGTGGATTTTTCAATTCACAGAAAAATCTTTCTATCAATATTCAATTGAGAATGTTTCCCTTTTCAACATGAATACCTCACAAGAGGTTATCTTGACGATGGAAGATAGTGACTAAAGTTTATCTTTCAGTCGCAGATGATTCCACATCTGATTTTATGAACATCCTGTTTATATTTTCAACAAATCGGTTTAACTATACTGTCTATATTCTTTCGTACTGGTTATACTTATTGCTTTCGATTTGGGTCAGATAACATAAAAATATCAGGAAGAATTTAGGGAGATTTGGATCCTTCACCAACTTTTGATTGAAGAACTCAAGGTTTATACAAAAATAGAATGTCTGTTTTTTTTCATTTGAGCCAGATTACATAAAAATATTAAAAGCTTTCAGAGAGATTTTTATGGAATCAATAGTTGAAATCTACCTTTCCTACTGGCCACGCCATCGTTTTTTTTTCAAAGCTGGTGAATTTGACGAAAATATTACATCGAATTCCCCTTCAATGAGAAATGAATCTGCGTCTTGGTTATTCGAAGGTTATGAATAAAATAAATGTTTTCAATCATACAATATAAATTTCCCAAAAAATTATCAGGCTTGAAATAATCGCTATAGTTTTCCTACTTTCGGTAAATTGCTAGAAACCCTGTTCTCTCACTTTTTTGGCTGTAGTAATTTCCGACATAATAGATAACAACTCTCACCTGAGCAAATCCAGAGAAGAAGGAACAACAAACTAGGTCTTTCTGCAGCTCTTTGACGAGGTCCCATGTTCACTTCCAGTAAAAACCGCATAGTTGTTGGATTGAACGTTTTAAAAATAACACACTGTCGAAACCCTTCGAACTTATTCAATTCACTCCATCTGAATCCATACAGGGAGATCTTTCATCATAGTTACGAACGAAGAATTCCTATGGTATAAACGATGATCATTCTTGAGCTTTTCCAAAGAAATACTGGAATACCAGAAAATAGGAAAGATAATTTGGATGAGAATAAATTATTGTTTGTTGACAATGACAAGAGTCTTGAAATATTTCACCAATGTTCCACTGTATCTGAGAAATTGAATGTTTATCAGTTCTGCAATTCGGTGGAAAGAAGGATGACAATAAAAATAATATGAACCTGGAGTTGAATTGATGAAAGACCTATGCAACCATTTGGGAGTTTTTGCAAACTCTAAAATAGTGTTGTCTTGTGAAGAAGGAAAACTGAATAGGTTTTGTCAAATTATCACTGAATTTCCTCCATTGTTATTATTTCTTATCATATTATGTTAAAATCCAATTATTTGGTCATTTGTTTTTTTTTGATTGGATATAAATATAATAATTCATGAGCAATGAATTCAATTCAATTTATATTCAAAGAGAAACTAAATAAAAAGTTATTAATCAATTTATATTGTTCTGTTTTATTGCGTGTTTCTATGTTGGACTGAGCAACAATATTATCAATGTTTCTTCGATATAATAACACTTTGAATCAATATTCTGAGGTCACTGAAAGAACTACTCACGAATTAATTCCCTCATCAAAGAATTTCTTGCTAGCCTCAATTCACTCCTGTATACTCAGTGAGTTTCAAAAAGTTTGCATCATATGGGAAACTTTTTTTATTATCCATTTGTAAGAAAATTTTATTCGTGATAAAAACTGGTGCATTGCGAAAAACTTGCATTTGAGTTGTCAAAATTATAAATTTCCGAACGTTGAACAGGGGAGAACAATAGGAATTTTGATCAACCGTAAACTACCCTTATTTTCGACATTATCAAAAGAGTTTATTCGGAAAAGTTATTCAGAATTAGAAACAATATACAGATTTGAAATCATAGCCAAGTACCCAACAAAAAAAAACCAATTTTTTATGATTTTAGCTATATAGAGTACTATGTAGTATCTCAAATACACCTTAGGCACCTTACTCATATTACTATAATTATATTATTTGTACTAGAATATCGACGTTTGTTGAAGTGGTTTAATTTTTTAACAGTTTTTTTGTGCAAATTTGATATTTTATTCTGTATGTATATCCATAATAACTATCAGTATGATTTCATGGAAGAAACTAATTAAATCAATTAATTATTTAATGCTAAACAATTAAATAATACAAATCTGCAAGTTTACGATCACTTAACCTTTACCTTAAAGGGTGAAGGGTATTCCTCATTTATGTATTAAACATAAAGGAAAACAAAATTACAAAAACTTTCAGAAACCTGAATAATAAATTAAGGAATCCTTAAATTTTCATATTTCTTCCTTCCATCGCCAAACATTTTATTGTTCGTATACAAAATTCTTTATTGACATGTTTTTAAAACGATTTCTGTATACTCCCTAATAACATTTTCTAATTCATCGATATTTTGAAATGGTCTTCGAGCATACACCTTTTTCTTGAGGTACCCCCATAGAAAAAATTCTAAAGGAGTGAGATCGGGAGACCTTGCTGGCCATGGATATAATTGAGTATCAGCCAATCCCTTTACTCTCCAATATGCTATCGACACGATGCTCCGTCAAGCTGGAACATAGCCGTTCTCTTTCTTTTTCTTGCTGTGAGAAGCGATCAATAATTGGCTCCATCCCAAACATCAAAAAAACATTTCACTGTTCATATTGTCACGAAAAAAAAACAATGAAAGGCGTACAAAAATGTTGACGAAAGTCTATTGATATCGGAAGTGAAGCAAAGCAAATCATGGGTTGTATTTGGATAAAAAAAAAAAAAGTTTTTAACCGCTTTCTTAGTTGTTTGACCAACCCTCAGAAGTTAATGAAAACTTGTACGAGTTAAGATCACGGGGACCTTACCTTTTATAGTGGGATCCGAAACCACTCTTTGGACCTTGAAAAAATTTTTCACCAGCTGCGGGAATCGAACCCGCGCCAGGTGGAAACAGTTGACACAAGACCGACACTCGTTCCACTGAGCCACAAGCCCCGGGTATTTGAGAACAACTGCCTGTCAGGGAACACTCACATCAATCCCGTACAACTACAGCGGTATAGCATAACCACAGCACTTCTGTTATATACAAAGATTCCAAAGCCATTTTTTATAGAATATGATATTACAGACCACTTTCCTATAGCTTTATCACTCAGTTTGACAAAAAAAGGAGAAATTAACATGCTCGCGACTGGAAAATTATTCAATTACAGGAAACTGAGACAAGAATTGAGAAAGGAATTAGGGTGAGAGATATATAATCAAGAAGATATAGAAATAATGTTGATGAGGTTTCTTGTCCTTGGATGAACATTTCGTGGGTTAGGGGGCAGGTATACGACAACAACAACAACAACAACAACAACGCAATTTTAAGCCGACGTTTCGTCCATATATTCAGACTTCTTCAGGGCTACAAAGAAAAGCTTACTAAGTTACGTTTACACATTTTACATGTTTTCAACAAACAACAATAAGGACAATGACTTTTTCAAACAATGAAATAATTTGAAGAATGAAATTTGCGTGAAATTTGAAACAAAAAAAACATTATATTAAAATAGAGTGAGATACATATAAAGTTACCAAAGTTATCGACCACAAAGAACGATTTGAAATGTTCGCATTTCGATCGTGATATAATCCATACACTACTATCGTCACAACTCGATACAATAATATATGTTTATTTTTCACTGGTTATTCTAACACAATATAAATATTCAACCGTTGCCTTTCAGGCTTCTAGGATACAACTGAACTGATCTGTTAGTCGTCCGACTTTATGTTGTTGTGGTATTTTTTGTTTGCAATGTTATCATTTAATTGGAATTTATTTGTTCTCTATTATTATACAGGTTCAGAATATTGTTATAGAAAGGGCTAAGTCCTTGCACAATGAATAATAGGACGGATGTGCAAGGACTTAACCCTTTCTATAACAATATTCTGAACCTGTATAATATAGAGAACAAATAAATTCCAATTCAATAAAAACATTGCAAACAAAAAATACCACAACAACATAAACGAAGCAGTCGGTCGACTAACAGATCAGTTCAGTTGTCTCCTAGAAGCCTGAAAGGCAACGGTTGAATATTTATATTGTGTTAGAATAACCAGTGAAAAATAAACACATGTTATTTTATCGAGTTGTGTAGTGTATGGAGTATATCACGATCGAAATGCGAACATTTCAAATCGTTCTTTGTGGTCGACAACTTTGGTAACTTTTTGGTAAGTGTAAATATCTATATCTATATCTCACTCTATTTCCATATAATGGTTTTCTTGTTTTAAATTTCAAGCAAATTTCATTCTTCAATTTATTTCATTGTTTGAAAAAAGTCATTGCCTTATTGTTGTTTTTTGAAATCATGTAAAATGTGTAAGCGTATAGTCCATCCATTATCAATTGCAGAAGCTGTTTCTATAGGGAGCAAATAAAAACTCACTTCGCTAACACGAGCGTATATGCGAAGAAACGGAACGAAAAATAATCTGTACCACTTGTATACAGTCTCCGTCGGCACAAAGAGCCCGCTGGTCAACGTGGACTTGAGTGACTGCTGTCTGTTCTACAACCGATTCGTCTGGGCCAATCAAGTCGGACATCAATGCTGGCAGGTGTGTCTGTACGATGGGAGGTCATAAATCACGCGTTATATTTGTGTTTTAATAGCTCTGAAAGATTAAAAACCAGTAGCGTCTGTGGTCTTGGTGTGTGCCGATCGAAATACGTTTCAGGATATCAAAATATCTGAATAAAATTAGTTATCTCCGCCACTGCTGCTCACAGGATTTCGCCGCTAGACTTTTTCATGCTTCTGCAATTGATATTTGTAAGCTTTCCTTTGTAGCCCTGAAGAAGTCTGAATATATGGACGAAACGTCGGCTTAAAATTGCGTTGTTGTCATATACCTGTCCTCTAACCCACGAACTTTTTCCGCGATATAGAAATAATATTTTGGGTCGTTCCTTGAAAAAATAGAGTCATACCGAAAGGAATATCACAACAATTGAAATTAAAAACAGAACCTGCCCACGATCTAAGTGGATAGCATTTGAAATAATAAAGGTAGTGAATACAAAAAACGCATCATATGAGGATCTGAGAATGTATCCTGAAAATATAGAACTCCGAGAAGAATACGAACAATAAAAAAAAAATATAAACTAATAAAAATAGCTGAACAGGAATACGCAAATGAAGTTATCGAGAAAAACAAAAGTAGTACTAAGGCACTCTGGGAGTGCGTTAATGACATTTATAACAGACCGAAAACAAATGAAAATCATGATCAAATAAAAGTGAATAATCACATGACACATTAGAATTATGAATGTCTAACAACTTCGATAAATTTATAGTGAATTAGATAAAAAATTCGACGACAAAATTATGAAACCTATAGAGATCCAAAACAACGAAAAAAAACATTGGAAACATCATGTATCTATTTCCAATTGGCGAAAAGGAAGTCGAACAAACTATAAGGCAGCTGAAAACAAAAATATCCTCAGGAGATGGACCATTTAATTTATTATTGAAAATGCCACACCAGACGTTTGTTTCGAAGGAATATTGGTCCTCACATTCTATTTTAAAATTTGGGTTGCCATAGGCCCACCACCGGCATTTTTGCAAACATACCACTCTATTTGAGATGAAACTTGCCCCATCAGAAAACAACACATACTTTGCAAACTGTATATTCTTCATCCCTCCTTGCACCCACTAGACCAGGGTCGATAATTTTTGAAACCAAATAAAAATAATAGTAGGATGAAACCTATTGGAAAAGGAAGAGAATATAAGAAAAATGAAAGGAAAAATTAATTTATGGGCGATCTGAGGGGGCGAGTTTTTTAGTGTAAAAAACGGTTTATCTCGTCCTATGGAAAAAGTTCTACAACTAATAAAAAGATCTACAACTTTTGTATCTAGACTTTTTTAACATAACCTCAAAATGTATGTAAAAACTTCAAATAACCAAGTTTTTGGTTTTTTATTTTTATCTTTTACAAAAAATATTTTTTTTACACGAAATCTGGTGAAAGCTTACCTTTTTATGTCCCAAACACACTGTAATTTTTTTCACACTGTAATTTTCTTGATTTGAAATATTTATTTTTTCACCTTATTTTGACTTAATATCGAAAAAGCACCCTAATTTTCAATCGAAAATTCTCCCGCCAAAATATCAGATTTTTTAAAAAAGTCGGTGGGCTTTTTGTTTGTTGACATCTCTACTTTCTGATGGTGTAAAAAAATAGACATTACTATGGTAAATGTTCTCAGAAAATGCAAAGAAACGAAAAAAACTCGAATCCGAAATTTTTTTTTTTAATCATTATGTACAATTTTGAGCTATTTATTAAAATTTACACTTTAATTACTCGACCTTTTGATGGGCTGAAATTTTCCGTAGGTCACTCAGGTATATGAGTTATCTTAAAATAGCAATAAATAGGCATCTACGCATATAATTTAAAGATTCTACAACTTTCTCAAAATATTGTAGATGTCTTATTAAATATTAACTTTATTAACTCATTTGGTTGTTAATTATAGTAGTATATTTCGATTTGCAATTTTTTTGTTTATCAATGTAACATGGAATCTTACATTTTTCGAGTAATTAAAGTGTAAATTTTAATAAATAGCTCAAAATTGTACACAATTATTTTTTTCGTTTCTTTTATTTTCTGAGAACATTTACCATAGTATTGTTTATTTTTTCATACCATCAGAAAGTAGAGATTTCAACGAACGAAAAGCCCACCGACTTTTTTAATAAAGCTGATATTTTGACGAGAGAATTTTCGATTGAAAATTAGGGTGCTTTTTCGATATTAAGTCAAAATAAGGTGAAAAAATAAATATTTTAAATCAAAAAAATTACAGTGTATTTGGGACATAAAAAGGTAAGTTTTCACCAAGTTTCGTGATTTTTTTTTTTGTAAAAGATAAAAATAAAAAACCAAAAACTTGGTTATTTGAATTTTTCACACAAATTTTGAGGTAAGGTGAAAGAAGTTGTAGATCTTTTTATTACCTACGACTTTGCCATTTAACTTTTTTCCATAGGACTTGTAGCATTGCCGGAAATCGAGATAAACCGTTTTTTATCCTTAAAAACTCACCCTCTTCTACTTCCCGACCTCAGATCGCCCGTAAATTATTTTTCCTTCCATTTTTGTTATGTTCTCTTTCTTTTCCAATGGGTTTCATCCTACTAGTATTTTTTTCACTTTTTACCATTTTTAAAGGCTTCAGCCTACACGCACAGAATTCAAATCTCCGTTCGTAATCTCCTTCTTTCAAAGTAGGTATAAATTTTGGGTTTATAAGGGTGATATTCATGTTTCAATAATATTCTTCGTGCTAATATTTTGCTTACGCCTGTTATGGAAGATACAGCAGCCAGACTACTTCTCGGATTCTCAGTTACTACTAATAATAAATTTTGTTGTAATTAATTGTTCCCAGTTCCCCATTTAGTTTGTATCTTCTGTAGCAATATGGACTAGAAAGTTAAAAATAAAATTATAGTTTAGAAAAATTAAAAAACACGCCTATGAAGCAATAAGGACTAAAATGTTGAAAATAATAAGAATAAAGTCATTGACCAAAAAATTTTCTCCTATGTAGAAAAATCGTGGGGTGCTCTTTACTCACTGTTCATAATTATATTAAAATAACTGATATCAAGCACCTCACACTTTTTTTACATGAGAGAAAATTTTTTGGCCAATGGCTTTATTCTTATTATTTTCAACATTTGAGTCCTTATTGCTTCATAAGCGTTTTCATTTCTAGTTTTTCCAAACATTTTTTTTTTCAATGGGTTTTACATGAATGCCTTCTAGTGATGTTGTTCTATCATTTCATACCAGTTCTGGCATTTTCCTTGCTCCGTCCAATCTGAAAACACTTCTTACGCTCTGCTCTTCGATATTCCAAAGAAGACTTCTGGTCCTATAAATTATAACGTACTGCCTTCTTTTGCCAGATCAGCTTTCTTGTCCACATCTTAGCAATGTTATTCTGTTATCTCTGCTCAGGCATTGGCCAGACCCACAAGCTATAATAGGATTTTTTTGTCATCTTCCTATTGGCACAGACCATATGAGGAGAGGTACAGATCTGCTTGTTTTCCACAGATCCCATGGCCAAAAATGTTTGATTAATCCGTCCTACGATTGTGTTGTGACATACCGGATTTTCGGAATGACGCTGATTAAAAATGTCTGCTGTTTCTCGATTTGTTCTATTTTCTCCTTGAATTAGAATTATTTCAATATTGTCATTTGCACCCAGCATTGTGAAGAAATCTCTAATTTATACTGACAAATCTCTAATAAATAAATTTCACAATGTAAACATCCACAATTAAGAAACGCAAAATTGTTTACTGCTCAAAATGTCAAAAAGTCGAAGGTAATGTGATTTTAGTAATTCATAGACGAATTTCCCATATGAAATATGAAATTATTACCAATAATATTGTACGATGAACGTCAATACTGGAAGTACAAATAAACTTTCGTTTTGAAAAAAATATACTTTTCTTCTATATATGGAGGTAACTTGAGAAAAAGGAGTATGCTCGAAGACCATTTCAAAATATCGATGAATTAGAAAATGTTGTGCCAGTTTACCGATTTAAAAAAAATGTCAATAAAGAATTTTGTGCACGAACAATAAAATGTTTGGCGACGGAAAGAAGACATGTGGAAATTTCAGGATTCAATGATTGATTATTCAGTTTTCTGAACGTTTTTGTAATATTTTTTTTGTGTTCAATACATAAATCAGGACTAACCTTTAAGGTAACCCTATGATAAAAGTGATCGTAAACTTGCAGATTCGTATTATTCAATTGTTTATTATTTGATTAATTAATTAATTTAATAATTTTCTTCCATTGAATGGACATACATACATAGAGAAATATCAAATTTGCACCAAGAACTTGTAAAAATGTAAATCATTTTTCAACAAACGTCGATACCTATTCTAGTACAAATAATAAATCGGACCAAATTTTGTATTGAAATAGTATCATAGTAAAATGAGGGAGACGCCCAAGGTGTATATGAGATACTAGTACTCTTTATGAGGCAATAACCATAAAAATGTTTTGTTTTTTTGTTGCGTTTGATGTTTTTAATTTTAAACAACTTTTCTAAATGAACTTTTTTGATATTCTCGAAAATAAGGGTAGTTTACTAATGATACATTTTTTTTCTCTCCTGTACACTGTTTGGAACTTCAGAATTTTGACAACTCAAATGCAAGTTTTCCGCAATGCACCAATTTTTATCAAGAATAAAATTTACCGACAAATGGATAATAAAAAAAGTTTTCCAAGTAGTGCAAAATTTTTGAAACTCACTGTATAAAATCTAATGAAATAAATTTTAATAGAACCTTCTTTTCTTCCGTGTGTGATATGAAAAGTTACGAACTAAAGGACATATCCAAAATATCACAACATATAATTGTTAAGTTTCTTTATATATTTCTCAACAATCCAGGAAGTTTCCTTCGAATTGATATTTTGGATTCTTATGGCATCAACTTCATATTTACCGCACCGCGTTCACGATTCAAAAATTATCAGGAATTCAGTTCGCGCCGAAAATCACGCCAGGAAACGTACAGATCCCGCAACGTCCTACCCTTGAGGATTTCACACGGAAACTGTTAAAGCAGGACCACGATCACATGAGGGTGCGTCGTGACAATTCATGATAAACGCTTCTGGGCGCCCCTCCCACTCTGAGGTGACTGAAATCTCCCAACAAACTTCACAAACGGGGTGATTTTAGTAGTCCGTATATCAAAATGAAAAACAGAAATGTAATAGGATCACCCGCGTTTCCGTCTATCCATCAGTGTGTCTATCACTTGAGTTCGAGTTGTTTCATGTTCAGATCAAAATACTCTTTGATCGTATAAAATAAAAAGTTTTTCAGTAAAAAAAGCTCTAATTTTCATTTTAAACCGATGAAAGTTTAAACAACTCACACTTGAAGGTATCTTGTTATACAGGTGAAGAGTCAGAAATTTTTTTCGTGACATCTCTAGCCTGGTAGGCAGGTGTTAAAATTGAAGTGCCATTGCGAGTTGAGTAATAAAGGTAGATGTCGGATTGAACCGTATATTTGTTTCTATATTTATGAATTTCCCGAAAATATGGAAATATAAAAAAGTAAGAAATGGCATAATTTGAAAACAAAGAGAGGGCGACAATGTTCGCGAAAATGTACTCCCGCCATTACCCTATAATTATTAACCGACGAAACCAAAAAGTAGGAGGTTTTCTAGTCGATGCGTATATTTTTTATATTTTTTTATGTATGATCACGCATAACTTTTCACAGAGCAGTTCGATTCCGATGATTCTTTCTTCATTGGGTAGGGTGTACTTGTGAATTGGTCCCATTTTAATTTAAACACGAAAACTCCATCCCTAAGGGTAGCAAAATAGAGGATATTGATCGTTCACCCTCTGAATTTTAGTCCGTTAACCGATTCTATCAGGCATAACTTTGTAGTGGGTTTTCCGATTTGGATGATTCTTTTTTTATTAGATAGGGTGTACCTCATAGTTGATCATTTTCTGATTTGGACTGGAATAATCCACCCCTATGGGTAGTAAAATAGGGGATGATTGATTTTTCACTTGTGAACATTGGCACACATATGTAGTTGACATTGACAGATCCTCCTGCAACCGTCACAATAATTACATTCTATGAAAGGATGGAATTATATACGAAGTAATGAAATCAACTAACCAGAACTTTCAAAAATAATTTATATTATATAACAATAAATAGTTAAAGTAGATAATCATATTATTTAACAGTTAATAGTTGAAGTAAGCTAGGTGAGTAAGTATTTTGGAAGTAATCAAAAATTAATTAAGTAGTAATTAGTAGATTTCAGCCACAAAAAATTGAAAAGTAAAAACTTTTTAACAAAAAATTGAACCGATGAAAAAATCAACTAAAAAGCAAAAAATAAAATCAACCGTATCAGTCTTAAATGAGCTCCTAAACTGATGTGAGTAAGTAATTTTGAGTCGGCGCCAAACAAACTAGCAATTGAATTAGGTAAAATCCATCCAATATCAATTGCAGAAGCTGTTTCTATAGGGAGCAAATAAAAACTCACTTCGCTAACACGAGCGTATATGCGAAGAAACAGAACGAAAAGTAATGTGTACTAATCGTAAACATTCGCCGTCGGCGAAGGGAAGATCAAAAGAGCCGATAGTCAACGTGGACTTGAGTGACTTCTGTCACCGATTCGTCTGGGCCAATCAAAACGGACAACAATGCTTGGGGGTGTGTCTATACGATGGGAGGTCATAAATCACGCGTTATATTTGTGTTTTAATAGCTCTGAAAGATTAAAAACCAGTAGCGTATGTGGTCTTGGTGTGTGCCGATCGAAATACGTTTCAGGATATAATAATAACCTACATCAAACAATGAAAGAAATTATTTATCTTTCTTAATGTATTTGTATAAATGAAAGCTTGTCTTTAATTTTTTTTCATTTTTCATAATTTATGAAGTATTTTCAAAATCTTAAAATATCTAAATAAAATTAGTTATCTCCGCCACTGCTGCTCACAGGATTTCGCCGCAAGACTTTTTTATGCTTCTGCAATTGATATTGGGAAAACTATAAAGTGTAAAATGATGGAAGCGAGATGCATAGCGGCGTTTTAATTACTTCTTCAAAGTAATATAATGATCTTCGATAATTGTTTGTTTGACGCCGAATCAAAAGCTCAATTATCATTAAGACTAAGGTTTATTTAATTTTTTGTTTTTCAGTTGATTTTTTCGACGCTTTAATTTTTTGTTAAAAAGTTTTTATTGTAAAAGCCTTATGCGAGAGTGGCACTAGCCATTCGATACTAAAATACCATATAACAAATGACTATAGAATGAACCAGAAAAAAACATGAATCGAGAATATGTAAGCTGGCAATATTCTCCAAACGTCGGATGAAAAAGGTGATACTAGATAGTTTTTTCGCTAGTAACTCAATATGAGGTGCCCAGTTGAGTCTATCGTCTAGTTGCACGCCAAGTCATTTAACGCTAGTACCCTGAGTCACATTTGAATAAGAAGAAACAAGAATGGACTGATTTTTGTTTATTAATTTTGAACATGTGAACAATGTTTGGGCTGAATATATAATACTTACTTTTCTGAATTTGCACTTTGACAAATGAATGTATCATCGGCAAAAAAAACATTCTTTGTAGATGCATTATGGTGATATAGATAGATAGATATATAAGTTTATTTCTCAGAATCGAAATTACAGTTGGTATTTTTACATATTTTAACAAATATATTTTAGATTCTACATAGCATACAGCATCGAGAAAGTCTAGGGGTGTAGTGAATGAAAGCGAAAGTGAGAAAAGGAGAAACGGCAAGAATACATGGAAATACCTATATACATATATACGGAGAAACATATATACATACATACATAAAAAAAATTATTCTCATTCTAATTTTTGGGAAAAAAATCGTCTAAATGATAAAAAACATTTTCATGCAGTAATTTATTTAGATGTGTTTTGAAACGATATTTGCTTAGAGATTTCAAGTTGGAAGGTAGGTGGTTGTATACTTTGATTCCTGAATACAGTGGCCCCTTTCTAGTTCTGTTGTAATTATAGTTTGGCAGAGGGTATTCTTGGTTTCTAGTTGGATATGAGTGCTTGTTTGAGGTTAGTGATAATGTTGATCGATTTTTGTGTATCAGCATACTTATTTTAAATATGTAAGTGTTTGCTAAGGTGAATATTCTGTGGTCTCTGAAGAATGTTCTTCAAGAGTCTCTATAACTCAAGCCGAATAGTATACGAATAGCCCTTTTCTGGATCATAAATACTTCAGGAGCATAAATGGATGTGCCCCAAAATTCTATACCATACTGTAATATGCTATGAAAATATGCGAAGTAGACTAGTTTCGTTGTCACGAAGTTGGTATTTCTCTCAATAGTGCGTAACGCAAAAATTGACCTACTCAATTTCACTTGAAGTGCAGAAGTATGATCTAGCCAGTTCAACTTGTTGTCAATGGTTATTCCTAAAGATATTGTTGAGTTCACGAAATCAATGGAGTTTTGGTTGAGGTGTATAGTGATATCATCAATATCTTTATATAATCTAAATAATATATTGTTCGATTTGGAGAAGTTGAGAGACATTGAGTTTTCCAGAAACCAGTCTGAAACTCCCTCCATTATTTCTTCGGACGATGTAGTGAGTAAGTCAGTGTTTTTCTCGTGAATTAGTATACTTGTGTCGTCGGCAAAAAGTGTAAAGGTAACTGTAGGAAAGCTACAAACAATATCATTTACATATATGAGAAATAATGTCGGACCTAATAATGATCCCTGTGGGACGCCAGCCTGAATTTGAGTATATTCTGAGTCATGAAGCGACACATTATCTAACATTTCATGTTTTACTCTAACACACATTAATCTTCGTGATAGGTATGATTCAAATCAAGCATTAGACAGACCTCTGATACCATAGAAGTTTAATGTATCTAAGAGTGTATTATGATTTACGCAATCGAATGCCTTAGAGAGATCGCAGAAAATTCCGAGTGGGTATTGTTTCGATTCCAAAAACTCTTGTATATTTTCTATCATTTGGAAAGTAGCATCCGTAGTATTTAAGTTTTGTCTGAATCCGAAATCCGATTTTGTAAGAATTTGTTGTGTGCTCAAATATGATAGTATTTGTTTGTTAACATTCCACTCCAATAGTTTTGAGAAACTTGAGAGTAATGAAATGCCGCGTTAATTATTGGGATCTGTCTTATCGTCTTCTTTAAAGAGAGGTATGATGATAGATTTTTTGTATGAATCTGGAAATATACCAGAAGAGAGTGAGAGGTTGAACAAAAAGACGAGTGGCTTTTTCAGGGCCTCACTGTGTCTTTTTATCAAAGTCATTGGTATGTTATCTATTCCAGTGGAGAACTTAGGTTTTTGAGCAGCTATACTCTCTGAAATGTCACTTTCGGTAAGCGGAGAGAAAAAAAATGAATTTTTGTTGTTGAATTTGCAATTGTGCAAGTATTCTGAAGAAGGAGTACGACTGTTTGAGTTAGGTATTGTTTGAGTACTTATTTGGTCAAATTGATTTTTGAATTCTTCTGTGATCTCTCTAGGTTCAGTTATCAAATTGCCTTTTTCATTCGTTAATTTAATATTCTCAATTTTATGCTGCTTGCCAGTGAAGTATGATACCATATTCCATGTCGATTTTATTTTATTTGAAGAATTGTTTAAGTGTTTTCCATAATACAAATTTTTAGATGTCTCAATTATATTACTAAGAATTTGACAGTATTTCTGTATATACTCGAGAATAATAGGATTTGTTGTAAATCGTTTCAGATATAGTAGAGACCTTTTATTTCTACAAGATTGTCGAATACCTTTTGTGACCCATTCTTTATAACCTATTTTTTCGTTTTTTCTTAGTGGAAAATATTTTTCAAAATGAGTTTTCAATATATTCTCGAAAAGATCATATGCATTATTCGTGTTTTCATTTGCGTATAGCTGTGCCCAATCAATAGTTTGCAAATGCTGTTCAAATTTTTTATGGTTACTTTCGGAATATGTTCTGCACAATTGCTGTTTGCTGATATTTCCAGTGGAGTTATAAAGATTCAAAAGCAGAAACTGTGCATTGTGGTCAGAAACACTCATATCCAACGTGACAGTGGAGTAATCATATTCTGTGCTCACAAGAATGTTATCGATAGTGGTAGCTGATTTTGTTGTAATCCTTGTGAATTCGTTTATTGTTATATTCAAGTCGAATGATCTTATTGTATTTTTGAAACTAGTTACTTTTGTATCATCTGAATTAAAATCCAGATTGAAATCTCCACACACAATTACATTATATTTGTTGAATTTCATATAAATTTCGTTGAAGAGCTGAGAAAATATATCATTGAATAGATCAAAGTCCCCTAGTGGGTTCCTATATAAGCAGACGATTATAAGTTTTTCTTAAGCAAAATTCAAAAGTTTTCTCTACTGGTAAGGTTTCAATATTATTAACAGGTATTAGATTTAAATTTTTTTTCGCCAAAATTGCTATTCCACCATGTATAAATTGTTTTCTACAAAAACTATTGATTAAATGATAATCCTTCAGAATATAATGATTTTTTTCGTAATTGTGCATCCAATGTTCTGAAAAACATATGACCTGAATAGAATTTTCTTTTTTGTAATCATTAAGAAAAAAATTAATTTCATCAATTTTATTTCGCAAAGATTGGACATTGTGATGCATAATGACGAAAGGCTCACATAGTGATGGGTCCGGATCCTATGGTCCAGTCCTCTTATTGCTGCGAGTATTGATCCTCGTGTGGTTGTATTGCTGTTGACTTGCTGATACTGGTTGGTTAAATGATGATGCGTTGCCATTGTCGCTCTTAGAATGGGAATTTCGTAGTTCTTCAACGTGTTTAATTTCTTCAAGGGAATATTTTCGACTATCGAAGATCATATAATTTTGTATAAGATGTGCTTTCTTCCCAATTTCTTTTGCTTTCTTTAAAAAAGGCATAAGTTGCCTTCTTTCTTCCTGAACCTTTTTGGTATAATTTTTCGATATAGCGTAAGCAGTTCCCTTGAGCCTTCTAGCATTTTGTATTATTTGCCTTTTTGTTAGGGCAGAGGTTAGCTTTAATATTATTGGGCGATTTTTTCCATTATTTCTCGCTCCTAGGCGAAAAACATCCTGTATATTGAATTCCTCCAGTTTGACTTCCATGTTTGTAGTAGTTATTTCCATGATTGAGTCAATTATATTTCGTGTGTCCTCCTGTTCTTCTTCATGCAATCCGTAAAAAACTAAATCATTTTTATTCTGCTGCCTCTCCATGTAATCTATTTTGGATTCCAGGTAAGAGACTTTTTCCTTTAGATCATTGTTTTCGGATCTAATATGATCCATGGAGGTTTTTATTTGTTGTATGTCGGTTTTTATTTCGGCCACATTTTTTATTAGGAGATAAATTTTTTGTTCCATATTTACTTTATGTATCGTATGGATTCAATTTGAATGAACAATGTTCGATATTTCGGTTATTATAGTGGTTACTCACAAGTGGTGCATTATAAATTTCCAAGCCGTTTGATATACAGTACTTGATGTTTTGTTCCGTAACTTCTTCACAATTATCACCTCATTGAGGAGATCACTTTCACACGTGTGTTCGGTTCAATGTCTACAGATCGTTAATATACATTAAAAAGGGGACGGGTTCCAAAACTGACCCTTGTGGAACACCTTGCGATTCGAGAGATCACCGCTCATTTCGATCTTTGGGATCTTTTTCTGAGGTGAGATTAAAAAAAGTCGAGGGCCAAATCTGCGAAACATAATTGAACGCGAAAGTGGAAATATTGTGTCCGAAATACATATAATGAAAAAAGGGAATTTTGTGGCATTTTGAACGCCTTTGAGAGCTCACACAAGTTGTGAGTGTTCAATTTCCTCCAGTCCCTCGACAATGTTCGACACAACTTCTAGAAGAAGTGGATAGATTTTTGCTAAAGCCAAATTGACCTGGACACAAGAAATAATTGCTTTCTAGAAAGTTATACTATGATTAATTCGAAGATTTTACCTATGATTGGTATAATAGATATAGGTCCGAAATTGTTTATATCATCCCTCCTTCCCTACTCCAATATCAGCAAGACAACAGAGTACTTCAAAACATTTGGAAATAACCCTGCAAAGAAACTGATAGAGCAATTGAATTGTTTCACCGATATATTGGTCTCAATTTGCGTCTTCTCATTCCCATTTCCTTCTATTAAGAAGCAATTTTCTCTCAGAACATTAGTGGAGTTTAATAAATAGTCGTTATAGGCTTCTATTTCCATTCAATTTCTAAAAACAGCTCAATTTTTTTTATGCATTTAGATAACGAGAATTTTATCAACATCGTGTATAGTTTTGATAGTATTTGGAGTATCACGCATGTGTTCTAGTTCATCAGTCATCCAAGAGTCTGGTTGTATATATTTACTTATTTTTATAAGTAGGCAACCCAACTGAGTTCTGGAACTCCAATTACAGGGCCACACAGTTTACAATAGAAGTTGAGTTTCATGCTTAAAACTAAAACTAAACCCAATTAGTTTATGGTCGAGTTGAAAAAATGGTCGAGTTGAAAAACAGCTATAGCTGACACTACGCCTTTTCATCGTTCACCTTCTGTCCATTAATTGATACTGTTGAATTTTTCCTTTGTTATATGTAGAATTTGAAATGATGAATAAAGCCGCTTTATTATTATTATTATTATATTATTATTATAAATAAAGAGTAACAGACCATGAGTGAAAGTGACATTATAAATTATTGATTGTTTTGTGTAATATATAGAACAACAAAGATAATATCCAGGAGGTTCCAGAGTTCTCTCGTCCATTTACACTCGGAGGAGGTATCTGAGGTACTCCGTGATGTGAAACTGGGGAAAGCCCCAGGCTTTGAACACATACACAATGAGTTCCTAATAAACTGCGGTTCATACGCTAAACAATGGCTAAGCAAGTTCTTCAGTAGCATACTAAATTCCGGCCGCGTCCCGAAGGAGTTCAAGAATGCCAAGATTATAGCCATTATAGGCAAACCAGACAACGAGCCCGAAAGCTATCGCCCCATCGCCCTGCTTAGTGCCACATACAAACAACTGGGAAGACTTCTTCTCAACAGAATACGCGATACAATCCTGAGACATGCCCCAGTCGACCGAGCAGGCTCCAGGCCAGGTCGTAGCTGCACAGACCAAGTCCTCAGCTTAACAAGATTCATCGAGGTAGGTTTTCAAGACTGCCTTAAAACATCAACTGTCTCTATAGAACTAACCGCTGCCTACGACACTATCTGGAGAGAGGGACTAATACTGAAACTTCTAAAAATAATTCCCTGCAAAGTACTCAGTCGCCTAATCAACAACCTCCTCTGTGACAGATCTTTCCAAGTGATAATGGGCGAAGACATCAGTAAGCAGAAAAGACTACAGAATGGTCAGTTTTGGCACCACTTCTCTTCAACCCATATACTGCGGATATTCCGGAGACCGACAGTAGAAAGTTTGCCTATGCGGATGACCTATCAACTCTGTGGCAATACTATAGGAAATGGAGACTCACACCTAACCTCGGAAAAACTGAATGCATTTGTTCCCACCTAAACAATAAACTATCTGAACGAAAGCTGGAAATAACGTTTAATGGCTTACAGATAAAACATAACCCTGGACCTAAGTACCTTGGAGTCACTCTGCACCGGTCATTCACCTATACTCAACCAATATATCTACGGCACAGGTACCACTGGGCTTTGACCCGCCGAGAAATATATGGAAAACGGCGAATAGAATACGAACGACTCACTGTTTAAATGGGGCAAAAGACCCTCCCCAAAATGTCCCTGTGGAGCTGAGAGGCAAACAATTTCCCATATGGTACAGGGATGCGAACTCACTGCCTATCGTGGAACTCCCCAGAGCTTGATCAACCTGTCTTTAGATGCAATCAAATGGATCGACACTTCTAATATAAGGTATAACTTTCCAACAATTGTATCCTTACTCTATGTCTGTTGGTGATTATATGTCCTATGTGCTGTGTTTATATATTACTGACTGATACTGTATTGACTTAGGCACTAGTGTAGTGCTGCTCCTCCTGTATTTTTGTAGAATAACCATGTGAAAAAAGCCATACGCTAAATAAATAAATAAATATAGAACAAAAACAGCAATAACTTCGCGCCTTACTTAATGAATTGATATAGCAAATAAATCCATATGACTGAAATAATGATTATATATAATTTGTACCATGTTCAAGGGAGAGCGGAAAGCGTAATTCGTTCCACAAATGGGTAAGTGAAATCCATAGGAGTTGTTGGTGGAGTAGGAGTCTACATTGAATGAGATTCTGTTAACTATAAAGTCACAATTTATCCCATTATTCAGAGTTTTGTGCAATATATAAGTTATGTTCCTACGAGAGGATAACATTGAAATTTTGTTATGTCGTGAACGGTTTTCATAATTAAGGTGACCTAAATTTCGGTGGAACCTACAGAACAATATATTCATGAATTTGGTCCGAATTTTTGCGATATGATCAATATACTTTTGATAATATGGATTCCAGACGATAGAAGTAGCGGTCCCAGATGGGAACCCTGAGGAACTCCAGACGTAACTCTAGCTGGAGTTGAGGAGAAGCCATTGGTTTTGACAAACTGGGATCTATTGTCTAGATAGGATTTTATCCATTCAAGCTGGGTTCCATGTGTACCGGTATTTTCCAGTTTGACAAATAATGTCTGATGATGAACTTTATCAATAGGTTTGGACAAATCGGTATACACGGAGTCAATTCGCTGTTTTTTGCTCATATCGTCAGTGATTTCCTGGATGAAAGTTACAAGGTTAGTCAGGGTCGATTGGTTTTGGAAAAAGCCACGTTAATGCTCACAAATCAGATTTTTTGTTTTGAAAAATATGTCGTTTGTTACAATGCCTTCTAATAACTTTCCAGGTACTGAAAGCATGGAAATAGGTCGGTAATTTTCAAGAGTCCTATTTCCACTCTTCAATACTGGTGTCACTTGTGCTAGTCGCCACGCTGTTGGGAAGAAGCTTTCGGAAATTGATTTATTGAATATGAGAAAGAGCGGATAAGATATAATTTGATGAAAATTATATGCCATCTGGCCTCGCACCTTTTTTCGAATCGAGCCATTTACCTGCTTCTTCACTTGATCAATGGTAATATTGTTTATTGATATAGAAGTGGAGGGTTCTGATCGATCGATTAAGACCTGGGATAGCGAGTTTTCGAAAACCGAAGAGGAATAATTTGAAAATGCCTCGCAAATATCTGCTCCATCGGAAAAACGCTCGCCATTGAAATCTATGAACGATGGAGTTGTTTTTGTTCTGTTCTAGTTATGTATTCTTGATAATCACGTTTCATGGTAGCTTTCAGTTCCTTACGCAGATTGGAAAAAACTTGGTAGTCAACTTCGTTTCGGAACTTTTTCCATCGTTCATGAGATTTTGATTTGCTCCTTATAATATTTCTAGTGTTTTGTGAGTACCAAGTCAGGTTTCAAAATAACCGCTAGCACCAGAAGATCTTGCAAGTTATTCCGAGTGCTTTGTGATGGGAGTCTTCCTTCACAAATGGATCACCATGTTCGTGGACTGCAACGTCTTCAATCGAGCTAAATACAAAATCAAGCAACTTACGATGATAGTAAAAGATGCCATTGAACTGAGAAAATTCCAAGAAGCATCAACTAAGGGGATGTGATAATTCACGTTTTCATGAATAGCCCAAAGAATATTTGATACATTGTAATCTGCTACAACTAAGAACTCATCACGACCAGTATTCCGAAAAATGTCTACCACTTCATTTAGGTGCGAGTCAAGATTCGCTTCCCTTGAATATGGTGGAACATAGGCACCACACACATTTACTTTCCCTAAGTTGCTTATAACTATAGACACCCACAAGTCCTCACAGAGTCCCGCGCAGGACCATTCTGTTCGTTCATTCGCCTGTCTTGACGACAATTAGGACGCCTCCCCCATCTTTTTTCCCAGTTGTTACAGAGTCCCTGTCTCTGCGAAACACGTTATACTTGAATAGTTCTTCAGAATGAACCGATGAGTTTAACCATGATTCTATCACACAGATATTTTAGATACGTTGTCGTTTTTCTACAGAGAAAAAATATTAACCACTAGATCATTTAGTAGACCTTGAAAATTTTGCATTTTCATGTCAGGAGTAACATTATTATCATTTTCATCGGATGATCTATACAAACAAACAATCGTCACCTGCTCTGGAAGTTCAATATCGATTTCCGAACAGAATAATAGGCTTGTAATGCAACGAAATAGTCTTCAAGAAACGTAAAACTCGGAATAAAAGATAATGAGCTACAAACTCGTGTATGCCTTTGTTTTGGCATTTCAAAAATTGGCTCAAACCTCTCATAAGATCTCGTGTCCGCGTCTTAATATATTCAAGCTCAAGAGTCGAAAAAATAGTTTTTTCGTGAATATGCCGCTTCCTATACTTCAATAAATATAAATAAATGAATGATACATAATTGCTGGATAAAAATATAATCAAAATATATACTATTAAACGAGTATTTGATTTAAGAATAATATTCATAAATATAATGTATTAATTAGTTAATAATCAGGCTGTTTGCATAATTATAATTTTTCGGTGAATATTTAACTTTATAAGCCGTACTAGTCTAAAATCCGAACCTAGATCGACCTTAATAGAATAAAACTCATTTTATAATAAATTTAGTATATTAGAAAATATATTAAAAATGGGTTGGCTAAAAAAATCCTGGACAGAATATTTTTAATTATTTTTTAAAAAATTATTTTTCATTCAATGTTGCAACATCATGATAATAAGAAAATTTTATACTGGACTTAAAGTATAAAACATATAGAATGTGCAGACGTTGGGTTGTCTATTATTTACCTCGACGAACTACTGGGTTGCCAGGTATAAACAGGTATGTCGATGCCAGTTACTTCCACTTGATTGGATAATAGAAAAAAATGTATATCAACATAAGCGCTGTTTTATTGCGAACACATTGATATAGGGTTGTATGCATAAAATTCGGTCATAATAGAGGTTTGCGAATTTTAAAGATTTGAATTTCAACGCGTGTGGAAATGAGTGACAGAGAGATCCGAGGTAAGTATACTGTGTAATAATAAAGTACCGAACATCGCAATCGTGTCTGATGGGACCCTGAGTATAAGAAAGTGCGCATGCTCGGTACGTAAACTATGGAGGGTGGAGGTACCTCTACTACCCTCCATATAGTAAACAGTACGCGTTATTTTGGAGCAACTGACATTTGAATTGCAAACAAAATAATTAATTAAATACATAACAATCTAATATATTTAATATAATACAAAAATATTAAACAATATAACATCAATTAAATATATATATATATATATCAACTTATAAGTATAATAATATATATATAATAGAAAAGTTTTTGTAACTCAAAATATGATAACGTAATTAATAAAAATATCAATTACTCACTTGAAAATTTTGCTCTTTCTGAAAAAAATTAGAGAAACAAAGTGGACTGCCGAAAATTCAAATAAAAAAATAACAAAAAAGATAGACTAAAGATCTGGTATTATATTTAAAAAAATTTATTACAGAACATTAGTACAAAAATAATATTGATGAAAAATAAATTTTAATAAATATTTTCTATTCAATATCTGATTCATCAGAAGTAAAATTGTGACTCTCGAATTCATCGGATTTATTAGGTTTTTTCTCATTAACTTCCATTTCAATAATGTCCTGGTAGAGGTACCTCTACCCGCCATAGTTTACGTACCGAGCATGCGCACTTTCTTATACTCAGGGTCCCATCAGAAACGACTGCAATATTCGGTCCTTCATTATCACACAGTATACTTACCTCGGATCTCTCTGTCACTCATTTCCACACGCGTTGAAATTTAAATCTTTAAAATTCGCAAACCTCTATTAAGACCGAATTTTTTTCAGACAACCCTATATCAACCTGTTCGCAATAAAACAGCGCTTATGTTGATATACATTTTTTTCTATTATCCAATCAAGTGAAAGTAACTGGCATCGACATACCTGTTTATACCTGGAAACCCAGTAGTTCGTCCAGGTGAATAATAGACAACCCAACGTCTGCACATTTTATATGTTTTATACTTTAAGTCCAGTATAAAATTTTCTTATTATCTTGATGTTGCAACATTGAATGAAAAATCATTTTTTTTTAAATAATTAAAAATATTCTGTCCAGGATTTTTTCAGGCCAACCCATTTTTAATATATTTTGTAATATACTAAATTCATTATAAAATGAGTTTCATTCTATCAACAGCTCGGTGAAGGTCGATCTAGCAAATTATGTTCTGGTGAGTTAAGATGTGGTATTCACTAACTTACCTTTAGAGTTAGTTAAACTCTGCACTGATAAAAAATGGAACAAAATTAACAATCTCTGCAATATTAAAAAACAAATGTTTATGAAGATAATTGATTTATTTTTTACTCTACTTGTCTTCAATCGAAAATTCTACAATAAATTTTTGGGATCTAACATCTCTCGAATAATATCAAGTTACGTTTTAGATGAACTCCTAGAATATTGCACAAATAAAATCACTTTCGACATTCCTTTCCACAGGAGATATGTGGATAACCTTATTCTTTCTGTACCAGGAAACTGTATTGATGAAACTCTTAATATGTTCAACAGTTTCGATCCCAATATTCAGTTCACTGTTGAAAAAGAAACCGATAATTCATTTCCACTCCTTGATTTGAAACTAATCAGAACCATCAACAACAAAATCATTACTAGACGGTACATGAAACCAATAAATAGTAATCGTTTCTTAAATTTTCACTCACTCTCCATCCCATGAAAATCAAACTCAATTCAATTAATAACCTAAAAAACAGAGTTGTTGAGTTCAGTCATCCATCCTTGAGAGATGAGTGTCTCTTTCATTTGGTATTCTGATTATTTAGAAATGTGACTAATTTGTTGTCATCTTGTCATTTTAAATTGTAACACCGTTGAGTATTTTTTTTTTTTTAATTTTACGTTAGTATCCTCCAATTATGTAATACCATCACATATTTATGTATTAACTTTTAGTTACGTCTTGAAGAAGAATATTTTATATTTTTTTTCGAAAGCTCGACATAAAAACGAAGAAATCGTATCAATTGGTCTACCATTGACTGCTTCCCACTAATTTCTACATAAATTATGGAACCGTCACGAAAATATCCCCTTATACATATATATATATATATATATATATATATATATATATATCACATTACGAATTATTAAAACAAAAATCAGCAAGTTTATTTGATAAACAACGAACATTAATAGATAGACTCTTACCCCGTTTATTTTGTCGGCTAAGTTAAGTGTATTAGCATTATTCATTGGAGAACTTAGGTTGTTTCCTTCTTCTGAAGATTCCAGTAAACGAATTGAAAGCTCTATTAGAAGTTGATATAACAACAAACCAAATAAACTCATGCACGTGTTTCAGAAAATAGATCTCCTACACAGTTAACTGTGAGTGTCTTGTATTTTGTAGTACCTAATATTAATATGTTTATGTGCTGGGCATATTTCAACAG
The DNA here is from genome assembly GCA_018342105.1 of Gonioctena quinquepunctata. NCBI lineage: Eukaryota > Metazoa > Arthropoda > Insecta > Coleoptera > Chrysomelidae > Gonioctena > Gonioctena quinquepunctata. Next base: position 109,443 of record JAFIRS010002248.1, on the reverse strand, counting down.
TGAGTAATATTCATTGTTAATTATCATTCATTGAATAATTCAGAATTGTTTATATACTGAGCAGCTATTTTAAAGTAAGTAATATTTTTGTTAATTCATGTCTATTTATTTTTATTTCAATCAAATTTCTAATAAATATCAATGAGGTTAGGATTCTCAAATACTTGAAAACTATTTTTCAGAGTAACGTTAAGTAATACTAAGTGGTTGGGGATAAAATGTGCTGATAGGTATTAAGGAAATTTTTCATGTCTATTTTTCAATATAGTACAACAGTACACTGCCCTGTATATGGACTTTTTCTGAGATGAAATTGTAGCGTTCCAAGTAATGCTGTTAGCAGAGTATAAAATAAAATATAAACTTTTTAATTACCGCAGCCCGTACGGCTACCTCATGCATTGTTATTTCTCTAATTGAATTTTATGCTTGGCAAGATGGGGCGCAAACAACTCATAAATGAGACTCAAATGTCCATTTGCACAACGAGCGTGAGGAATTATACATGTCTGACACGGAAATTCGACATTTTTGTAGCATGTATTCCGAATTGAGCATATGCAGAACGCTAAAGTTTTTACTCCACATGAAACAAGAGGTGCAGGGATATAAAAAATTGGTGTGGAAATTACAATTTGCTGTGAGGTTTATCGAGGTTATATTTTTTTGCATTGTTTGGATACGAAGAAAGAAAAGTCATTTTTCCGAACGCGGATTCCAAGAATTAAAATGAAATGTTTTTTTTTTATTCTACCCAAAAGTTTGATGGCTACGAATATTAAACTGTGTTTATTCCTTGAGTGTTTTTAATTGCGTGTACGTACATGGAAAAATAATTAAAAATCATGTTTTACTTTTTTACGGATTCATATCAGTCAAATAAAATGCAATTATTTCAATTCTAAAAATAATAACTTCAACTTGATTTTAGTTATTGTTTGTTATAGCGCGTATCTTCAAACTTGAGATATTTTCTTCAACAGGATATAGAACTTGTATAAATACGTGATTATACCAAAAGTGTGTGTAAAAATTTAAAAATAACGAAGATACAGAGTTTACCCATGAATATTACGGTCCTAGTATACCGGGTGGTCCACTTACGACTATCCACCCTCAATAACTCCCAGAAAAATTATTTTACAAAAAATCGCCGAAATAAGTCGACTTTTGTTTGGAGGGGGACACCATTTGACGAGAAGAAGATATGTTATACTTCAACCTCCTACCCCCTCTATAATTCTAATGAGGAATGAGGGTCGTATCATACATCATTGTGAAGGTAATTCAATTCAGATACTATCAGTGCACAATTTTCTGAATTTGAATGAGGCATTCTCGAGATATTCGAGTTCAAATGTTCAAAATGATCTACATTATTGTCTCCCAGATACTAGTACAGTTCAGTCGTAATTATCCACCGATTGTCTTATTTTATTTGCTCACCGAGTACACGTTTCAGTTTTCTGTTGTCAACATGATTGTCAAAGAAGAAATACTAATCTCTGAGAACTATTTTTTTGTGAAATGGTGATAGTGTAGAATCGAAAAATGACCACGTATTTCAACAATTCTACTTGTATCGCGATGGTTTACACAAAAGAAGAGAAAGTTGAAATGCTTTTTATGTCTGCTGCTCAAAATGAGTGTGCACGAGCAACAGCTGGTTATAGGAAAAGGTTTTGGTATTTTTTGATCATTCTAGATATATCTTGGATCGGTCGTCAATAAAAAAAAGAATAGGATGGCGTCTGTTTAACAACGAGATCAATCAAATAGAAGTTTTAGGACAAGTTGCAGTTGACCCAACTTTGTCTACACGGCAACTCATTAGCATAACAGGCATATCGAGAACTTCCATAATGAGGGTGCTAAAATTGCATAAATTTCATCCGTATGAGTTGCATCTTCACCATGAACTGAATGAGGATGACTACGACAGACGATCTGAATTTTGCGAAAATGTAACGAGAATGATACAGAGGAACCACCGATTCATTAAACATATTTGCTTCAGTGATGAGTGTTAATTTTTGTTTAACGGGTTAGTGAACAGACACAACTCTTGCTATTGGAGTCAGAACAACCCCCACCTACTCAGAGAAGAGCACACACAATGGCCTCAAATGTTGAATGTGTGGGCAGGGATTCTGGGTTATAAAATCATCGGCCCAATATTTATCCAAGGTAATTTAAATGGTGCGGTTTATTTGGATATGCTGCAGAATCTCATTGAACCACTTATTTTGGATGCTGTTAACACGGATTTTGATGATGATGATAATCCAAATCTATTGGCAGATAACATTTATTTCCAACAACATGGGGCACCACCTCATTTCCTATTACAGGTGAGAGAATTATTATCCCAAACTTTTCTAAACAAATGGATAGGTCGTCGAGGTCCAATATAATGGCCAGCACGCTCGCCAGACTTGGCACCCAATGATTTTTTCCTTCGGGGTTATTTGAAATCCGTTACTTACAAAACTCAACCTACTGACCCGAACGATTTGGAAAGAAGAATTATAACTGAAAACCAGGCAATTACCAGAGAAACAGTTTCAAAGGTGCAGGAGGCATTTGAAAATAGACTCTACTACTGTCTGGAAGTTAATGGCAGTCATTTTCAACATTTTTTATGAATAAATGTTTGATAATCTATTTCGTATAGTTTATTTACTCACAATTCACCAATGTACCATTTGAACTCGAATATCTCGAGCACGCCTATTTCAAATTCAGAAAATTCTGCAATGCTAGTATCAGAATTGAATTACTTTCACAATGATGACACGACCCTCATTCCCTATTAAAATAATAGCGGGGATTGCTCTGGAGAGTAGGGGGTTGAAGTATAATGTATTGTAACGAACCTAGGCCGGACCTGTCGCCTAGCGCGTTGCCGTCGACAGCGATGAGATCATCCCCGGAGATGTTCGAGAACCATCCAGTGCGCTCTGCCGCGGAAAACAACGGTCAATATTGGAAACAATTGGAACACGCCGGTCGCCAACCGAAAGAATTCGAAACATCGAGAATGCTGTATCGGAGATAAATAGGCAAACCTCAAGTGGAGTACGACAGTCTGAACGAGCCCATACCATCGAGCTATACAGTGGCGTAGTAATATAAATTAAGTTGTAGATTGAGTGTTAAATAAATTAGTTAAACCAAGTTAAGTTTATTTACGTTACAATTGGTGTCGGAAGTGAGATTTTGAAAATAAACAAGTGATCGTGGAGTGGATAGTCAGAAAAATAAATTGATAGACCTTTTTGTACGCCCAAAATAGACAGTGGCCCGGTTTTCGCGAAGTGGACAATTGTGCGTGGGAATATAAACTGATACACTCTTCGCGTGAAACAGACAATAGACTGGTGGCCCGTGGAAAAGAATTCGCGAAGTGAATTTTTAACAAACTGATAAACTTTTCGTGTGAAACAGACTGATACCTCGTCAAAGACAAAATGTGTTCAAGAAAAGTGCCTTGCGGATTTGAAGGTAGCGGAATTGAAACAGGAATTGGAGGAAAGGGAACTGGAAACAACGGGTAAAAAGCAAGTACTCCAGGAAAGACTTGCAGAAGGACTCATACAAGAAGGTGAGGACCCCGAAACATTTTTATTCGAAGTTCCCGGAGGTGATTTAAGTTTGGTAATGAATAAACTCGAAGAAACTACTAAATCCGTGAAAGAAGAACTGCAACAAAATTCGAGGACTTTGGAAGAGAAGCTTCAAGAAAATTCTATAAATCTGGAAGAGAAGCTTCAAGAAAATTCTAGAAATCTGGAAGAGAAGCTTCAAGAAAATTCAAGAAGCCTGGAAGAGAATGCTAGAAATCTGGAAGAGAAGCTTCTAGAAAATTCTAGAAATCTGGAAGAGAAGCTTCTAGAAAGCCTGGAAGATAAGCTCCTTGAAAACACAGAAGGCCTAAAAAAAGAACTCTGTGGTGTGGCGAATCGTCAAGAAAAAAGAATAGGAACCGTCGAGGCAGAGATGGACAAGATGAAGGAAATAATCAGCGATGAAATCAAAGACGGAATCGAGGCAGAAATGGACAAAATAAAGGAAACGATCAGTAAGCTGGAAAACGAATTGATAGTGCGCCCTCCACAGAGAGTAACAAAAATGCAATGCTGGACTTGAGTTTGAACTTGGATAAAGTTCAAGAGGGTATACAAGATGTCAAGGTCATTCCTGAAATAGGGAAGCTTTCCATGAAGCCGCCTCAATTCGACGGAAAACTCCATGGGAAAATTACCGCCGACAGCTTTGAAGCAGCGGCCAAAGCAAATGGATGGAATGCAGGGGAAAGAGCTGTAGCACTAACACTTGCATTACGTGGAGAAGCGACGAATATTCTACAAACTCTTACCGCCCAAGAACAGGAGGACTATGATCAGCTGATTAAACATCTAGAATTACGATATGGCCAGGCCCATTTGGAACACGTATACCACTCCCAACTGAAAAATCGCTGCCAGAAATCGGGCGAATCCTTACAAGAATTCGAAGCTGACATTGCACGCTTGGTTCGTCTCGCATATCCAGCCACACCGGAAAATGTAATGGAGCGATTAGCGGTTCAGGCATTCTTGGATGGACTCCGTGACCAAGAAACCAGACAAGCGTTGACACTAGCTCGTCCAACACATCTCGTAGACGCACTGGCACGCGCTTTGGAATTTGAGGCAGCAAGCAATCCTGCAAAAACCAAAGTAAAGTTCGAAGTATTGAAGAAGACTCACAGGAGCATGCTGACTTGGAAGCTGCCATAAGAAAAGTGATGAAGGAAGTTTTGCCTGAGAAAAGACAGATAAGATGCTGGAATTGTGGCAAAATTGGACATGTGCGTAGCAAATGTCCAACATTCATCGACTCCGATGCAGGAAAACTAAAGAAGGTCGACGAGAAGGGGCAATCGTCGGCCTGTGTCCAGCAAGCCCCGGTTAACAACGCATATGTCGCTATCCTGCAACGACAGAACAGAGGTGTTTTCGTAGACGGTCTCATCAATAACGAGCCTTGCACCATGCTGCTAGATACAGGTGCGACTAGGACAATTCTCGGACCTTCCTTTGCCAGAACACCGGAACGAATTGAACCGACAACTTGGAAGCTACGCACAGCAACAGGGGAGCCAGCTACTGTATATGGCGAGTTACCGATTGAAATAATTTTGGGCAGCACTAAAGTGAAACATCAGGCACTTGTAGCGGACATCGAAGACGATGCAATCATCGGAATGGACATCATGAATTCCAGAGGGTTTGAATTGGATTTCAAAGACGGCGTCCTACGTGTCAACGGAGAAGAGCTGGTACTTCATGGGAGAAGTGAAGAGTTGATCCGTGTGCTGTTGGCTGAAGATGTAAGCGTACCTGAGAGGGCTGAAACCATTCTGGAGGCTCGCCTGGACGGGAGTGCGAGCATGGAGACGTGATGATGTTCGAGCCCAAACTTCATGATGAGAAAATTGGACGAGGGATTGCCCTAGGGAAAACCCTGTTACGTGCTGAAAAATTTGTACCGGGCACTGCTCGTCAGTTTCATCTGTGATCCGGGGCGTACGAGGTACGATTAGCCAACCCAACAACTTGCCCACAGAACTAGAAAATTAGTTGCCAACTCTTCCAAAGACATAAAACCAGCTCAACAGCCCAAACTAAGAGATTTAGTCAAAAAGTACCAAGACATCTTCGATACCGGACAAGGAAAAGGGGGTCGAACTAATGTGGTCCAGCACAAGATTGATACTGGGGGTGCCCGACCGATCCGGCAATCAGCAAGAAGACTTCCTCTTGCCAAGAAGGAAGAGGCTGACAAAATAGTCAGCGATATGGGAAAAGAAGGAGTTATCGAACCATCTGACAGTCCCTGGTCCTTCCAGTCGTACTGGTGAAGAAAAAGGATGGATCGACACGCTTTTGTGTGGACTATCGCCAACTTAATAATGTCACGAAGAAGGACAGTTACCCTCTCCCGAGAATAGATGACACCCTAGACACGTTGGCTGGTTCTACGATTTTCTCGACCCTTGATCTGAAGAGTGGATACTGGCAAGTAGAACTCGCTCAGGAAGATCGAGAAAAGACAGCTTTTACCATCGGCTCAGGATTGTGGCAGTTCACCGTTATGCCATTCGGGCTCTGTAATGCTCCCGCCACATTCGAAATTGATGGAAACAGTACTGAAGGGACTCTCATGGAACACGTGTCTAGTGTATCTCGACGACATAATTGTGGTCGGCAGATCGTTTGAGGACCACGTGAAAAACTTGGAGGAAGTATTCCTGCGACTGAGGAACTCCGGATTGAAGCTGAGCCCTAAGAAATGCCATCTGTTCCAAAAAGAAGTACGATACCTCGGCCACGTTGTCTCTGGGGAAGGAGTAGCAGTTGATAACCAGAAGATCAAAGCTGTTAAGGATTGGCCCATCCCAAAAGACATTCACCAACTTCGAAGCTTCCTTGGTTTATGCACATACTATCGCCGATATGTGCTGGGATTCGCCAACATCGCTAAACCACTGACGAAGCTCACGGAAGGCCAAACAAAGTTCCAGTGGTCCGAAGAATGTCAAGACTCATTCAGGAAGCTGAAAGGAGCTTTGATCAACGCACCTATACTGAGCTATCCCCTACCCAAAGGGAAATTCATTTTGGATACGGACGCCAGCAACGTGGACTTGAGCTGTCCTATCTCAGATCCAGGAGGGACAGGAGAAGGTCATTGGTTATTTCAGCAAGACGCTTAGCAAACCAGAGCGCAATTACTGTGTCACCAGGCGAGAGCTGTTAGCTGTTGTAAAGGGAGTGGAACACTTCTACAAGTACGTGTATGGAAGAAGATTCCTGTTGAGAACTGACCATGCAGCTCTCAAATGGCTCTTACAGTTCAAAAATCCTGAGGGTCAAGTAGCACGTTGGATCGAGAGACTCCAAGAATTCGATTTCGAGATCGAACATCGAGCCGGAACTAGCCATAAGAATGCAGATGCCTTGTCGCGAAGACCATGTCCAGATGATTGCTCACATTGCCGACGAGCAGAAGAGAAAGAAGCAACACTTTGTAGAACCGCGGCAATGGATGACAACTGGAATGACAGCAAGATCCAGAAAGACCAAGAGAGAGACCCCGACCTTGGCTTAGTCGTCAGCTGGAAGAAGGGCAATCGAAGACCATCATGGCAGGAAGTCGCAGGTTACTCGCCGGCTGTTAAGTCCTATTGGGCACAATGGAACTCTCTTATTCTGGACAATGGGATCCTGAAACGTGTGTTGGAGGCCGATATTGGTGGGGAAGACAGACGCCAAATCATTGTTCCCAGGAACCAGAGGTTTGGCATGAAAAGGCGAGGAAGTGTGAGGACATCTGGGAGTGACGAAGACCCTGCAGAAAGTGAGGCAGCGGTTTTACTGGGCCAATTGTCAAGCTGACGTCCAGGACTGGTGCAGAAAGTGCGCTGTATGTGCTGCTAGCAATGGACCTCGAATACGACCCAAGGCCCCGATGCGTCAGTACAACGTAGGCAGCCCGTTCGAGAGAATCGCCATTGACATCGCCGGCCCGTTTCCCGTATCCGACCACGGGAATAAATACATCCTTGTGGCAATGGACTACTTCAGTAAGTGGGCGGAAGCCTATGCCCTGCCCAACCAGGAAGCCATCACCGTCGCCGACGTCTTGGTGAAAGAGTGGATATGTCGATTCGGTATTCCAATGGAGCTGCACTCGGATCAAGGCAGAAATTTCGAATCCAACCTTTTCCAAGAAATATGTCTACTGCTGAACATCCGCAAGACAAGAACCACGGCCAGAACAGGACGATCAACCGCCACTTGTCCAAGGTTGTCTCTGACCATCAAAGAGACTGGGACCAGTATCTTCATTTGTTCCTGATGGCCTATCGATCCGCAGACACGAGTCAACCGGTCAAACTCCTGCTAGTATTATAATGGGCCGAGAACTGCGACTGCCTTGTGACCTGAAGTTTGGGATACCGCCAGGACAAGACACTGCGGGAGAGGACTACGGAAACTTCGGCAAATGGAGATCCAAACGGGTTAACCAAAAAAAACCTACGTCAGCAAACTTCGGCAGAGAATGGACGACATCCACGAACGAGTCCGGTTGAACATCCAGAGTGCCATCTATAAAATGAAACTGACCTAGGTTTGGCTGTCCAACCCCAAACGTCGTCGTGGACTCTCACCAAAGTTGCGGAACTCGTGGCAAGGCCCGTATATAATCGTGAAAAGGATACAACTACCTTGTGTACCGAATGCATAAGCCACCCGAGGGAAACCAAGGGTCGTCCATTTCAACAGGTTGGCCCCTTACGCTGGAAACCATGACCAAGTTCGCACCCTCGCCACCGGAGGATGATATGACGTTCGAGAAGTTTATGTCCTTGTATTCAAACGGGCAGAAAGTTCTACATGGGGTTACTAGAGAGGAGTCACGAGACCTTTCGAGGTGCCTGCTGACTACGCACTAGCGCACTGTGTGGCAGAAGATCTTCGAATGTCCAGGGGCATCGCCGTAGTGTTCTCCAAGAAATTTGGTCAACTCCAAACACTGCGGGGCAGAATCCAGAAGTTGGTGGGGTGCTACAGTTGAAGAAAGGCCAGAGAAACATCTACTACCTAGTTACCAAGAGGCATTCCCAAGATAAACCGTCCTATGAAGATGTCTGGAAGAGTCTCACCAAACTAAGAGATACTATGGTGGACCAGAATCTGGTGGATCTAGCAATTCCAAAATTGTTCTGTGGTATTGATGGGTTGGACTGGAGAGTCATAAGAAGTATGCTGGAGGCGATATTCAGATCCAGCGGCGTCAAGATTTTGGTTTGCTGTAACCCTCTTCCACGACCGATCATGAAGACCGTGGAGTGTTACTTCCATCGAACTTCACGGTGCAGATATGGGGAGTCATGCAGATATCGTCACACTCCAAGGATGAAATTTCGGGACGAAATGTCTTTAAGAAGGGGGCAATTTAACGAACCTAGGCCGGACCTGTCGCCTAGCGCGTTGCCGTCGACAGCGATGAGATCATCCCCGGAGATGTTCGAGAACCATCCAGTGCGCTCTGCCGCGGAAAACAACGGTCAATATTGGAAACAATTGGAACACGCCGGTCGCCAACCGAAAGAATTCGAAACATCGAGAATGCTGTATCGGAGATAAATAGGCAAACCTCAAGTGGAGTACGACAGTCTGAACGAGCCCATACCATCGAGCTATACAGTGGCGTAGTAATATAAATTAAGTTGTAGATTAAGTGTTAAATAAATTAGTTAAACCAAGTTAAGTTTATTTACGTTACAGTATATTCTTCTCGTCAAATGGTGTACCCCTCCAAACAAAAATCGACGTGTCTCGGCGATTTTTTGTAAAATAACTTTTTTGGGAATTATTGAGGGTGGATAGTCGTAAGTGGAACACCTGGTATATCACTAGAGATGCTGGAGATTTCATATTTGTCCACGATTAGTAGAGTACTCCAAAATGCTGTCAAAACAAATTCGAAATGAATGCTTGAGTACATACACACTTAGCAGCTCATTGAGCTACTTATATTTTGGTTTGGATTCAATTTGTCGTTTTCGAATTTTGAGTGTTGAAAATTGATTTTGGAGTTCGTATTATTATTTCTTATAGACTCTTGGTATGATAAAAGTATGCAGACTATGATTTTGGAATCCGGTTGAAAATCAAGACTGCTTTTTAGGATATCAACAACGCAACAATGTTGTTTCATATACCAAACCCAAATATGCTCCCAGCAAATAATTTCTTACTGGTGACCGGGTTCAAAAATCTACATCTTCCTCTAGATGTTGAACATCTTGACTTGGCCTCGAATCTCAGAGGAGTGAGAGCTATAGTTGGAATGTGGACCAATCAATGGTGAATATACACAGTTTTTTGTTCCTCAGATGAGTACGAACCCTCCACTACGACCACATAGCGAATCTGTTGGGGCGCATTATATGGTTATGGTTAACCGTGTTTGTTGAAGGTCACTCCTAGTGAGATTTCTATCAAATCAACAGGCTCTAGTTGAAAAACTCTTTCACGCTGCATGATGGACATTCTGATGATTGTTGTAGCCCTAGCCTTTGCATGTAATCCAGTGAAAATGCGCATATTTTTCCTGTTCCATTCCAGGATTTGCGCTGTCGGGGGTTAAACCTGGAATATTTCTCCAGCGCACAAGAGTTCACCTCTATGTCCCTTTGGAGATTAGGGAATTTTCCGATGCCATACGAGATCACTGAAATAATCACAGACGATATATCCGGTAAATTAGTTTGGGGTTCAATCCCCAATTTTTTATATAGACCATCCTGAGGATTGTTCCAGAGGGATGTTCAGGCTTTACTGATGGTGTTATCCAAGTGGGAGTTCCAGGTAAGTTTTCTATTCAGGATTATTGCTAGATATTTACCTTTCGCTTCAAATAGTACTTTCGTGGCGTGCATTGTTGACTAGTGGAGTTTCAGCAGATCCTCCAGATTGTGATCAGGGCACTTCAAGGATATTTGACATTACTTCTTTAAACTTTCATGTAATCATGATAACCCTATTGTCCTCATAGCATTGGAAGTCCAGCATCTGCGCTTCAAAGTCTCTCAGGAGTGTCAACAAGAGATTGAACGCTTTGGACACCCATTGGTAACTCTGGATCTGATGGACTCCGGATTGCATATCAATTTACCGATTCCTCTGCATTCGAATAATCGGTATATAGATTCTGGTAGGGTGTTATCAAGGGCTTTTTCCATATGCATTGGGATCTGTAGAAAATATTTAAAGAATTTTGTAACCAAATTTACAACTACCGGTAGTGTACAGCACAAAAAGCCCCCAGGTCATCCGTCCATTCTGGAAGAACAGCAAGTTCAAATAATTGGTGAGATGATAGTAAATCCTCAACAGTCTACTTCCTCCATCGCGAATGTTTGTGAGGTGTGTCCTTCTACTGTGTGGGGACTTTTGAAGAGGAATGAGTATCATCCATACAAAATCAAAATGGTACACCAGTTAACTGAAGATGACGCTGATCGAAGAACAGGATTCTGCGAAATTATGACGGCAAGCATTGCAAGGCATCCTACCTATCTCCACAATATTTGTTTCAGGGACGAATCTACATTTTATCTCAACGGCAAGGTTCACAGACAAAATTGCCGTTATTGGAGAGACACCAACCCTCACATTTTCCGGGAAACTCATACTCAATATCCAGAAAAAATCAACGTCTGGGCAGTAATATTGGGAAAACATTTTGTAGGACCTCTATTCATTGAACAACATTTAACAGGGGAACTGTATTTGAATGTGCTGGAAAATACTGTTGACCCTCTAATCACCGAAATGAATTCGATATGGATATTGTATTCCAACAAGATGGAGCACCACCACATTACTACGGACAAGTAAGAAACTATTTGGATAATACTTTCCCCGGTCGTTGGATTGGCCGTCGAGGTCCTACGGAATGGCCAGCCCGCTCGCCAGATTTGACACCTGTAGACTTTTTTTATGGGGCTATTTGAAGCAAAAGGTGTACGAAACTGAACCTGCTCCAATATTGGATATACGGCAGAGAATAATAAATATTTGTAGAAATATCGACGTTACTGTGTTCGAAAATGTTCGGCGTGAAATATCGGATAGGCTGTTCTTATGTCAAGCAGTTCAAGGCAACCATTTCGAGCATCTTCTGAACTGAACTCAGCTTCTTTCCTCAAATTATGAAGTTAAACGTCGATGTATTCAGGCAATTATTAAATGTTCCGCCATTTTGTAGTAGGTGAAAATATTGACTTAATATTCTAGGGTTGTGAAGTATTCCTCAGGAGCTTCAAAAGGATGTGTCACAAGACCCCCCTTTCAATTTTTTTTCCCAGATGGCGCCCATCTTGAAAGTTTCATCTGTCAATTTTACTCCAAAATATAGTATTCATGCATCACTTTCATTATCCCAAGTTTCAATTTTTTTAGTTGACCCGTTCAAGAAATAAAAGGAGGGCATTAAAGAAAACCACTGTATGGCTCTGATTTTGTCTCAGTTCTGCTATACAATATCACATTCGGAACTCGACCTCAACCCACTAGTAGTGATAGTATTGTAGATGTGCAAAGGATAATTCAGATCTCACATGTGAGGCTCATATTCAATACCAACAACGCATGAAAATGACGCCAAGTGTATTGGCTTTCCAGATATTATAAATTACTTGGTGGGTTTTGAATTGATGCGGCCGATACTTGATCAAAATCCATATTAAAGTAAACAAAAAACAATCACTTCACTAAATGATTTTCACTAAACTGGGTTACAAAACCATGACACGTGTTCCGCTATACAATAGCTTTCAAGTGGAGCTAATACTAACTCATCATGTAAAATAGTCAAGGCAGGTAGTAGCAGGTATATATGATTTGAATTAATAATATTAAGGATATTTAGGATTATCCATTGGGTATTTATTATTGATGCGGCTACGTAGAACGGAAATTATATACATTACCTGTCTAATCTGCAGTACAACAAATTCAACAAAGGAGAACTATTTCTTTTCTGTATGTAATATTTCGAAACAACGTTTTTCAGTCAAGAGGTGAGTAGCAAAAGTTGAATTTGTTTTTGCATTCACGAAATAGTTTCTATGTTCCGATAATCGTATTTTGAATGTTCTGCCTGTTTGGCCTATGTAAGAACTAGCTCAAGAATCACAAGTTAATTTATACAGGGTGATTCAAAAGTATTTTGACAAACTTCAGGTGGTGATTCCTTATAATATTCTAATATAAATTGTCCAAAAAAATATATGTCCGGAAACGCTTCGTTTCCAAGATACAGGGTGTTTAAGTTTTATTTTTATTTTCGTTTTTTTTATTTTCTTTCGAAATACTGACCTTAATTGAACGAAAATTGGTATTGAGAGGTTTTTTGAGGTGCCTAATTCGAACCTGATGTTATATTGCTCTTACTCGTAGGGGGCGCCACCTATACGTCTTTTTCTTTTCTGAAGATTCATAACTTTGTTTATCCTACTTCTAGCACATTTCTCAGTAAAAAATCAATTACTCCATCATATCCACGTAAAAAACTACCCTTGTTACAAATAAATTGCTCAAAGTGTCCACCTTCAGCGAAGATACAGGCATTCAGTCTCGTACCCGCTCAAAAATTACTGGTGTGTTTCTTAATGTTTCACAGGCGACTACTATTCAGTTTCTTAGATCTTCCTCGTTCGCTACTGGAGTTTTATGAACTAGTGACTTCAAATGTCCCCAAAAATAAAAATCTAGCGGGTTTAGATCTGGGGACCTTGGTGTCCACGCCTGGTTAGGTTCTTCTACACCCCTACCGATCCATCAATTTGGATAGATAGTGTTAAGGAATTCCCTGGCTACAACGCTAAAATGGGCCGGAGCCCCATCTTGCATAAACCATATGCGGATACGAATTTCTAATGGTACATTCTGAAGTAGTCCCGGCAATTCATTTCCTCAAAAGTCTCTGTAAATTGCGCCATTCAGTCGGAACGGAAGAAAGAAAGGAGCTATCAAGTAATTATCAATTATTGCCGCCCATACATTTACAGAAAATTGATACTGATAATGTCTTTCACTAACTGCGTGCGGATTTTCCAGAGCCCAAACATGGTTGTTATGAAAGTTTGTGATAGCATTTCGGGAGAAGTTTGCCTCGTCCGTGAAGGGTACATATCTTAAAAATTGAGGGATTTCCAGCCAATTTTCTCGAAAACCACTGACACATAGTAATGCGTTGGGGAAAGTCTCGTGGCAAAAGAGCTTCTACCCTTTGAAAATGGTATGGATAAAATTGTTGATCGTGGATAATTCTCAAAACTGTGGACTGAGTAGAATTGAGAGCTTCAGCAATTATTCTTGTATTTGTTTCTGGATTCTCCTCGAGAGCGTCCAAAACAGCTTCTTCCAATTTTGGGGTTCGGACTGCTCGTGGTCTTCCAATAATATCAGTTGCCCTCTTAAAGCTACCTGTTTCTGCCAAACGACGGTGGAGACTGGTAAATGTTGGAGCTGAAGGCAGTACTCGATTAGGAAATCGCTCCTGGTAAATACGTCTTGCTTCGCGCGCATTGCCATCCGCTGGCCATAAACGAATTGCATATCGGCTAACTGAGCATTATTGTTTGAATAATCAATTTTCTCAAAATTAGTGCTTTAAAACTTACAGAAACTTCAACAAAACAACAAAACGTTAAACTGTCACATAATATGTAATTACCAAAACTACTTACTTAAATGTCAAATTCATTTCCTAAGCATTCTTGTGAAAAATGAAAAATAATGGTAATTACTTAACACGCATCGATTATCAAATAATCGACTTGAAATTTTCAAGTCCAAATATCTAGAAAACGGTTGCTTATAGCGACTTGTAACAGGGGTAGTTTTTTACGTGAATATGATGGAAAAATTAATTTTTTTACTAAAAAATGTGCTAGAAGTACGCGCAAAAAAGTTATAAACCTTCAAAAAAGAGAAAGACCTATAGGTGACGCCCCTTACGAGTGAAAGCAATCATCAGGTTCGAATTTGACACTCCAAAAACCTCTCAATACCAATTTTCGTTTAATTATGGTCAGTATTTCGAAAGTTATTAAAAAAAAACGAAAATAACAATAAAATTTCAACACCCCGTATCTTGGAAACGAAGCGTTTCCGAACATATATTTATTTGGAGAATTCATATTAGAATATTGTGAGGAATCACCTCTTGAAATTTGTCAAAGTACTTTTGAATCACCCTGTATACTCCAGATTCCTCAGTTTTATCTTAATTGTTTTTAATGAATTTACTTAAATTATTTTCTGTTTTATATGCGATATTGATGTTATTTTTACGAACAAATGTAGTTTTTTCGGTAGGATGGCCTAAATATGTGATAACTTTAAAATTATGTTTATCGTTTTGCGTAGGAAACACTTCTATTATAGCTTTTTATATAGTTTTCTTGAAAAAATATCATCCATAAGGTTTGGACTATAACCATTATTAATAGCAATTTTTTCAATTATATATAATTATTTCTTGAAATTATCTTTCAAAAGCGGAATATTAATTAATCTATGTATCATAGTTGAAAAATTCCACATTTTTACGTGAAAATAACATTAATATCGCATATAAAACAGATAACAATATAAGTGAATTTATTGAGAACAATGAAGATAAAATGAGAAATCTGATAAATCTGGGTTATATAAAATAACTTGTGGCTATTGTTGTAGTTTTACATCCATCGGCCAAACAGGCAGAACATTTCAAAAAAGATTATCAGAACATAGGAATTGTTTCGTGAATGGAAAAACAAATTCAACTTTTGCTACTCACCTCTTGACTGAGGAACATTGTTTTGTTAACAATTACGAAATATTACATACAGAAAAGAAAGGTTATAAACTCGACCTTCCAGAAAGTTTATAAATTAATAATTGCTACTACCTGCCTTGACTATTTAACATAGACATCGTGATTGATGAGTTAGTATTATCTTCACTTGAAAGAGCTTTTGTATTGCGAAACACGTGTCGTGGTTTTGTAAACCCAGTTTGTTGAAAATCATTTAGTGGAGTGATTGTCTTTTGTTTACTTTACTTGGTCGGTGTCTATGTTACATTCCTTCTCACCTAGACGCTTTTTTCCTTGGTAAATAATCACGATATATAAAACCACCTATAAATTGGAATGTCACTCGAATCCAACAAAATAAACCAGTGATTGGGTCCCCAAACTGTATACATAAATATAGTCCTTTTATAAAATAAAGCATTCCATGTTCGTATTCGGATACACAACTTTTTCGCAGTCCAAATTAATGAGATCTCAGTTTCAACAAGGAATTCATGATCGTTTTCAACGACAGTGTAACGTCGCACTCGAAAAATCTCTGCCGGCTGCTTATGCACAGACACGATGACTTTGATACCTCTCGAGGTAGAGCAGACACGTTTGAGCATAGCAAATGATTAAGTTTGTAAAAGGAGATGATGCACTAATGAAATACTCAAAAGTTCAGCTAGATTCTCGGTGATTTTCCTTTGTTAATCGGAGAAGACAGTTTCCTGAATTTTCCACTCCAAATTCACGGCTTATATATAAGAATGTTGAGAGGTGATGTTTTTAAAAAAAGTTCCTATATTCCGTTATAAGCTTGTAATTTCCTTCCAGAATTTGTTCCTCCCAAACTGGATGAGATCTGGAAGCTATAGGGATGTTCCACTCCGATCAAATGTGTTCTTTATGTCTAGTCGGACAACTTCTTACATAAGAAAATTCTCGGTAGGGGGCGTTTTTTTGGGACCTCTTCAAACTCAGTCATTTGATACGAGAAAAATATTAACAACCTTAATATAGTCTACTCTTTCAATCGTGAGTTTTTGTTGTCAAAAAAACGAAAAACAGTTTGTTGGAAAAATATATTAGGTCATTTGACGTGAACATGGAAAAATTATGACGTCATAAAATTTAGCCCCTCACAACTGATTTTTTCGGGATCGTTCAATAAAAATATTTAAAATCAAGTAGAAACCTTGTCCGAGAAGAAATATTCGGGAAATTCCATTGTCGAACGCCCTTAAGTTAAGGGTTTCGTGCAAACGAAACAACTCCTTTAGGCACTCCGTCAGTTGTGAGTGGTGCAGGTGAAATTACCTTTTCATCGAGGGAAGAGATATTTCGACAAAATATTCTTGAACGGCATTTCTCAAGTTGATAGATTATTGAAAAATAATCAAGTAGGACCTACTGCCGTACAAAAATAAAGATACTGTAACGAACCTAGGCCGGACCTGTCGCCTCGCGCGTTGCCGTCGACAGCGATGAGGTCATCCCCGGAGATGTTCGAGAACAGTCCAGTCGCTCTGCCGTGGAGAGCAACGGTCGATATTGGAAACAATTGGAACATGCCGGTCGCCAACTACCCGAATTCGAAACATCGAGAATGCTGTATCGGAGATAAATAGGCAACCCTCAAGTGGAGTCGGACAGTCTGAACGAGCCCATACGATCGAGCTATACAGTGGCGTAGTAATATAAATTAAGTTGTAGATTAAGTGTGAAATAAATTATTAAAACCAAGTTAAGTTTATTTACGTTACAATTGGTGTCGGAAGTGAGATTTTGAAAATAAACAAGTGATCGTGGAGTGGATAGTCAGAAAAATAAATTGATAGACCTTTTTGTACGCCCAAAATAGACAGTGGCCCGGTTTTCGCGAAGTGGACAATTGTGCGTGGGAATATAAACTGATACACTGTTCGCGTGAAACAGAAAATAGACAGTGGCCCGGTTTTCGCGAAGTTGACAATTGTGCGTGGGAATATAAACTGATACACTCTTCGCGTGAAACAGACAATAGACTGGTGGCCCGTGGAAAAAAATTCGCGAAGTGAATTTTAACAAACTGATAAACTTTTCGTGTGAAACAGACTGATACCTCGTCAAAGACAAAATGTGTTCAAGAAAAGTGCGCCTTGCGGACTTGAAGGTAGCGGAATTGAAACAGGAATTGGAGGAAAGGGAACTGGAAACAACGGGTAAAAAGCAAGTACTCCAGGAAAGACTTGCAGAAGGACTTATACAAGAAGGTGAGGACCCCGAAACATTTTTATTCGAAGTTCCCGGAGGTGATTTAAGTTTGGTAATGAATAAACTCGAAGAAACTACTAAATCCGTGAAAGAAGAACTGCAACAAAATTCTAGAAATCTGGAAGAGAAGCTTTCTAGAAATCTGGAAGAGAAGCTTCAAGAAAATTCAAGAAGCCTGGAAGATAAGCTCCTTGAAAACACAGAAGGCCTAAAAAAAGAACTCTGTGGTGTGGCGAATCGTCTAGAAAAAAGAATAGGAACCGTCGAGGCAGAGATGGACAAGATGAAGGAAATAATCAGCGATGAAATCAAAGACGGAATCGAGGCAGAAATGGACAAAATAAAGGAAACGATCAGTAAGCTGGAAAAACGAATTGATAGTGCGCCCTCCACAGAGATGGTTAACAAAAATGCAATGCTGGACTTGAGTTTGAACTTGGATAAAGTTCAAGAGGGTATACAAGATGTCAAGGTCATTTCTGAAATAGGGAAGCTTTCCATGAAGCCGCCTCAGTTCGACGGAAAAACTCCATGGGCAAATTACCGCCGGCAGTTTGAAGCAGCGGCCAAAGCAAACGGATGGAATGCAGGGGAAAGAGCTGTAGCACTGACACTTGCATTACGTGGAGAAGCGACAAATATTCTACAAACTCTCACCGCCCAAGAACAGGAGGACTATGATCAGCTGATTAAACATCTAGAATTACGATATGGCCACGCCCATTTGGAACACGTATACCACTCCCAGCTGAAAAATCGCTGTCAGAAATCGGGCGAATCCTTACAAGAATTTGAAACTGACATTGCACGCTTGGTTCGTCTCGCATATCCAGCCATACCGGAAAATGTAATGGAGCGATTAGCGGTTCAGGCATTCTTGGATGGACTCCGTGACCAAGAAACCAGACAAGCGTTGATATTAGCTCGTCCAACACATCTCGTAGACGCACTGGCACGCGCTTTGGAATTCGAAGCAGCAAAACAATGCTGCAAAAGCCAAATAAAGTTCAAACGATTGAGGAAGACTCACAGGAGCCTGCTAACTTGGAAGCTGCCATAAGAAGAGTGATGAAGGAAGTGTTGCCTGAGAAAAGACAGATAAGATGCCGGAATTGTGGCAAAATTGGACATGTGCGTAGCAAATGTCCAACATTCATCGACTCCGATGCAGTAAAACTAAAGAAGGTCGACGAGAAGGGGCAATCGTCGGCATGTGTCCGGCAAGCCCCGGTTAACAACGCATATGTCGGTATCCTTCAACGACAGAACAAAGGTGTCTTCGTAGACGGTCTCATCAATAACGAGCCTTGCACCATGCTGCTAGATACAGGTGCGACTAGGACAATTCTCGGGCCTTCCTTTGCCAGAACACCGGAACGGATTGAACCGACAACTTGGAAGCTACGCACAGCAACAGGGGAGCCAGCTACTGTATATGGCGAGCTACCGATTGAAATAATTTTGGGCAGCACTAAAGTGAAACATCAGGCACTTGTAGCGGACATCGAAGACGATGCAATCATCGGAATGGACATCATGAATTCCAGAGGGTTTGAATTGGATTTCAAAGACGGCGTCCTACGTGTCAACGGAGAAGAGCTGGTGCTTCATGGGAGAAGTGAGGAGTTGATCCGTGTGTTGTTGGCTGAAGATGTAAGCGTACCTGAGAGGGCTGAAACCATTCTGGAGGCTCGCCTGGACGGGAGAACGAGCAGTGGAAACGTGGTGATGTTCGAGCCCAAACTTCATGATGAGAAAATTGGACGAGGATTGCACTAGGGAAGACCTTGTTGCGTGCTGACAAATTTGTGCCGGTAAGGGTCATGAATGTCAATTATTTTCCAGTGACCTTGAAGAAAGGAACAATATTGGGGCACTGCTCGTCAGTTTCCTCAGTGATCCGGAGTGTACGAGGTACGATTAGCCAACCCAACAACTTGCCCACAGAACTAGAAAAATTAGTTGCCATCTCTTCCAAAGATATAAAACCAGCTCAACAGCCCAAACTAAGAGATTTAGTCAAAAAGTACCAAGACATCTTCGATACCGGACAAGGAAAAGGGGGTCAAACTAATGTGGTCCAGCACAAGATTATACTGGGGTGCCCGACCGATCCGGCAATCGCAAGAAGACTTCCTCTTGCCAAGAAGGAAGAGGCTGACAAAATAGTCAGCGATATGGGAAAAGAAGGAGTTATCGAACCATCTGACAGTCCCTGGTCCTCTCCAGTCGTACTGGTGAAGAAAAAGGATGGATCGACACGCTTTTGTGTAGACTATCGCCAACTTAATAATGTCACGAAGAAGGACAGTTACCCTCTCCCGAGAATAGATGACACCCTAGAAACGTTGGCTGGTTCCACGATTTTCTCGACCCTTGATCTGAAGAGTGGATATTGGCAAGTAGAACTGGCTCAGGAAGATCGAGAAGAGACTGCTTTCACCATTCGGGCTCTGTAATGCTCCCGCCACATTCGAAAGATTGATGGAAACAGTATTGAAGGGACTCTCATGGAACACGTGTCTAGTGTATCTCGACGACATAATTGTGGTCGGCAGATCGTTCGAGGACCACGTGAAAAACTTGGAGGAAGTATTCCTGCGACTGAGGAACTCCGGATTGAAGCTGAGCCCTAAGAAATGCCATCTGTTCTAAAAAGAAGTACGATACCTCGGCCACGTTGTCTCTGGGGAAGGAGTAGCAGTGGATGACCAGAAGATCAAAGCTGTTAAGGATTGGCCCATCCCAAAAGACATTCACTTACTTCGAGGTTTCCTTGGTTTATGCACATACTATCGCCGATATGTGCTGGGATTCGCCAACATCGCTAAACCACTGACCAGGCTCACGGAGGGCCAAACAAAGTTCCAGTGGTCCGAAGAATGTCAAGACTCATTCAGGAAGCTGAAAGGAGCTTTGATCAACGCACCTATACTGAGCTATCCCCTACCCAAAGGGAAATTCATTTTGGATACGGACGCCAGCAACGTGGGACTTGGAGCTGTCCTATCTCAGATCCAGGAGGGACAGGAGAAGGTCATTGGTTATTTCAGCAAGACGCTTAGCAAACCAGAGCGCAATTACTGTGTCCCAGGCGAGAACTGTTAGCTGTTGTAAAGGGAGTGGAGCACTTCTACAAGTACGTGTATGGAAGAAGATTCCTGTTGAGAACTGACCATGCAGCTCTCAAATGGCTCTTACAGTTCGAAAATCCTGAGGGTCAAGTAGCACGTTGGATCGAGAGACTCCAAGAATTCGATTTCGAGATCGAACATCGAGCCGGAACTAGCCATAAGAATGCAGATGCCTTGTCGCGAAGACCATGTCCAGATGATTGCTCACATTGCCGACGAGCAGAAGAGAAAGAAGCAACACTTTGTAGAACCGCGGCAATGGATGACAACTGGAATGACAGCAAAATCCAGAAAGACCAAGAGAGAGACCCCGACCTTGGCTTAGTCGTCAGCTGGAAGAAGGGCAATCGAAGACCATCATGGCAGGAAGTCGCAGGTTACTCGCCGGCTGTTAAGTCCTATTGGGCACAATGGAACTCTCTTATTCTGGACAATGGGATCCTGAAACGTGTGTTGGAGGCCGATATTGGTGGGGAAGACAGACGCCAAATAATTATTCCCAGGAACAGAAGAGAGGAAGTGCTGCGGGAAATCCATGATGGAGTCGCTGGAGGACATCTGGGAGTGACGAAGACCCTGCAGAAAGTGAGGCAACGGTTTTACTGCGCCAATTGTCAAGCTGACGTCCAGGACTGGTGCAGAAAGTGCGCTGTATGCGCTGCTAGCAATGGACCTCAAATACGACCCAAGGCCCCGATGCGTCAGTACAACGTAGGCAGCCCGTTCGAGAGAATCGCCATTGACATCGCCGGCCCGTTTCCCGTATCCGACCACGGGAATAAATACATCCTTGTGGCAATGGACTACTTCAGTAAGTGGGCGGAAGCCTATGCCCTGCCCAACCAGGAAGCCATCACCGTCACCGACGTCTTGGTGAAAGAGTGGATATGTCGATTCGGTATTCCAATGGAGCTGCACTCGGATCAAGGCAGAAATTTCGAATCCAACCTTTTCCAAGAAATATGTCTACTGCTGAACATCCGCAAGACAAGAACCACGGCCCTACATCCGCAGTCCGATGGAATGGTGGAACGGATGAACAGGACGATCAACCGCCACTTGTCCAAGGTTGTCTCTGACCATCAAAGAGACTGGGACCAGTATCTTCATTTGTTTCTGATGGCCTATCGATCCGCAGTACACGAGTCAACCGGTCAAACTCCTGCTAGTATTATAATGGGCCGAGAACTGCGACTGCCTTGTGACCTGAAGTTTGGGATACCGCCAGGACTAGACACTGCGGGAGAGGACTACGTCAGCAAACTTCGGCAGAGAATGGACGAAATCCACGAACGAGTCCGGTTGAACATCCAGAGTGCCAGCGATAAAATGAAGAAGACCTATGACATCAAGGCCGACGCTGGAGGATTTAAGGTTGATGACCTGGTTTGGCTGTACAACCCCAAACGTCGTCGTGGACTATCACCAAAGTTGCGGAACTCGTGGGAAGGCCCGTATAAAATCGTGAAAAGGATGAACGACCTTGTGTACCGAATCCATAAGCCACCCCGAGGGAAACCAAGGGTCGTCCATTTCAACAGGTTGGCCCCTTACGCTGGAAACCATGACCAAGTTCGCACCCTCAAGCCACCGGAGGATGATATGACGTTCGAGAAGTTTATGTCCTTGTATTCAAACGGGCAGAAAGTTCTACATGGGGTTACTAGAGAGGAGTCACGAGACCTTTTCGAGGTGCCTGCTGACTACGCACTATCGCACTGTGTGGCAGAAGATCTTCGAATGTCCAGGGGCATCGCCGTAGTGTTCTCCAAGAAATTTATTCAACTCCAAACACTGCGGGAGCAGAATCCAGAAGTTGGTGGGGTGCTACAGTTGAAGAAAGGCCAGAGAAACATCTACTACCTAGTTACCAAGAGGCATTCCCAAGATAAACCGTCCTATGAAGATGTCTGGAAGAGTCTCACCAAACTAAGAGATACTATGGTGGACCAGAATCTGGTGGATCTAGCAATTCCAAAATTGTCCTGTGGTATCGATGGGTTGGACTGGAGAGTCATAAGAAGTATGCTGGAGGCGATATTCAGATCCAGCGGCGTCAAGATTTTGGTTTGCTGTAACCCTCTTCCACGACTGATCATGAAGACCGTGGAGTGTTACTTCCATCGAACTTCACGGTGCAGATATGGGGAGTCATGCAGATATCGTCACACTCCAAGGATGAAATTTCGGGACGAAATGTCTTTAAGAAGGGGGCAATGTAACGAACCTGGGCCGGACCTGTCGCCTCGCGCGTTGCCGTCGACAGCGATGAGGTCATCCCCGGAGATGTTCGAGAACAGTCCAGTCGCTCTGCCGTGGAGAGCAACGGTCGATATTGGAAACAATTGGAACATGCCGGTCGCCAACTACCCGAATTCGAAACATCGAGAATGCTGTATCGGAGATAAATAGGCAACCCTCAAGTGGAGTCGGACAGTCTGAACGAGCCCATACGATCGAGCTATACAGTGGCGTAGTAATATAAATTAAGTTGTAGATTAAGTGTGAAATAAATTATTAAAACCAAGTTAAGTTTATTTACGTTAGAATACTGAAGTATAAGTGGATAAAAAGGGCTTTAAAACACGCGCGAGCAAGTGTTTTTAAGACCAGTTATCCACGAATACTTTACGCAATTTTTTTATTGGTGCACTTTGAAATCATATATACTGGTATTATTACTACAAAAATTGAAATAAGAACTAATAATGCAAAAGGGTTGAATTCGTGATGTGACATCAGTATACCTTTCGTTGTCATGGAAATGAGAAAAACAGATATTAATTTGCAATTTGTTA
The DNA here is from genome assembly GCA_018342105.1 of Gonioctena quinquepunctata. NCBI lineage: Eukaryota > Metazoa > Arthropoda > Insecta > Coleoptera > Chrysomelidae > Gonioctena > Gonioctena quinquepunctata. The sequence continues at coordinate 85,847 of JAFIRS010002248.1, read as the reverse complement.
TCAAAAATCAATATTTGTTGTCAGAGCTCAAAAATGAATGATTCTAATATCGATTTTTTGAATAGTGAGACAGAATCGCGGTTAATGCCGCGAAAATCCAGTGATATATATGAAAAAGAATATGGAAAGTTCATCGAATGGATGGAGGAGCAAGAGGTATCACATATAAATAAACGAGTTGTTAGTAATATTTTATTTGACGTTACAAGGTACTCCTGTCAGATCAATAATCGAAAATTTGTTATTTAGACTTCACATTTCTCGATTTGTTGATGTTGCCATGGTAACTTTAAAAAACGCGCGTTTTTTAAAGTCCGATTTAAATACGCTGAGGCGTGCTTTAAATGGGTAAAATGTGGCACCAATATAGGTGACTTACCACTGTACGGCGTTTATATAATCAGATTTTCATAAGTACGTAGAGTCAATTTTTAGCAACGTCGTACATATTTGCCGGTACAGGGGTCAGAAGTCCCGCACGCAAACTCCGACTTAGACCTGTATGGTTCAAGATCATTGCAAAATGTACGGCATCTGGATCTCCTATCACTGTTAATAAGCCGAGTGTATCCCTAAGGCTCTTACTCTTTAGACATCAAATAAGTGGGCCATGGCCGTTCACGAATTTAGAATTTGGTCGGTTAAGAATTAGAGAATGGTCTCTCGTCCTTGCCATGATGGTGTATCTCGAACAATGACCGAGAGGGAATACTGATCGTGAAAATTTGGAAAAATTGTAATTTCTATTGAGGATGCAGCTTCGCTACCCTGTATGGATTAGTAGGTAACCCATCACTCCAGAGAGTGCCTGGAACGTTTAAAACGCGAGGGGTCGTCTATATTATAATCGGTGGCTTCCCTCACGAGCGGATTCTCGTGAGCTATTGCACAATCACATACTTTCTGATTGCGTTCTCTAATGATACTTCTGATAGAAGGCAGATTTAGGTCTTCGAGGATCCGATCGTTCCGTACGTACCACGGAGCGTTTGTTATCACCGCAGGACTCTCATTTGCGCCCGTTCCAGGATGCCAATGCTAGACCTGCAGATTTGGCCCCAGGCGGCTGAGGCATACAAAATGACAGGCCTGAACATCATTTTGTAAATCGTGACTTTGTTTTTAAGGGAGAGTTTGCCTTTCTGTTAATCAGGGGATATAGTGCACATATCTTTTTGACGATTTTGTCTCTGACAATATTGACGTGTGGTCTCCAGGTGAGCCGGCGATCCAGAGTAACTGGCAGGTACTTGACCTGCTCTGACCATTCTATCTCCCTTCCAGAGATAGTCACTCCCCTCTACGGGTTGCTCCTCTTGCGTCCCATCGAAATCGCTTGTGTTTTTTCAGGATTTAGCTTTATCTTCCACTCCAGATACCACTGTTGGAGGTCGTTTAATGCATTTTGCAAGTAAACGACACTCATCAGGTGGCCACCTGCAGAGGAAAGCAAAGCCGTATCATCGGCGAACAGAGAGACCTCTACATGTTCGCTTCTTGGAATATCTGACGTGTATGTACGGCATCGATTCCACAATATTATTTAACACATTAAATAATTTTCAGAAACTATGCCGTCTAAAAATTATGATTAATATAACTTAAATAGAAAATTACCTGCATTTTGGCGGTTGAATCTTATATTTTTCATAGAAAGATGATAATTTTCTGTACGGCAACCGGTTTTTGGACGTAATGTGACTTAATATTATTGTTTTACGTAATACCCCGCTATAATTGATGGAACTAAATAAAAATATTATTTAAAAAAAATAGTAGAGTAATTCTTAGAATATTATTGCCTTTTTTCATTTTTCAAACATATCAAAACAGAAACAAAATGATGCCGTACATTTTTTATTTGAGGATTTCTCACAGCTGATAAGATTGAGCATCATGTTTTTACGGAATGTTAGGGTTATTCACAAAATTTTATTGGCAATATAAAACAATGATTGAAAATTACAATGCCGTTCATATCAGATGGAATATTAAAATATACGATACTCTAGCTTCAACAATATGCTTTTTCTCATTTCAATGTACATTATTATACTGTACCTTACAATCTTTGTATTTCAAGTTTTTTTGAAATACCCCCATTTCAAACTCAATCTCAATAAGAATTTCCGCATAGATTCTGTTAAATAATACAAAGATTTAAGATATCAGAGGATATTGTGCGTGAAAAGTAAGGACAAGAAATCTGTCACACACTAAACTACTAAACTATACTATAGGATTGTTGATTAAATACTTGAATAAAATACATAAAAGTTTGAATATTTGATGAAAATTTACCCAAAAATATTCTGTAAATAACTACAAAGAATTTTATAACTTTCGTAAACCTTTATAACGATTCATTACTGCAAATAAAATTTGGTTTTTATTTATTATAATTATGGCTTGTGAAAGTAAGAGAAAAAAGTAGCAAAATATAATTCTTAGGTAAAAAAACAATTAAACTTCACTAGCGCATTGTGATATATATATATATATATATATATATATATATATATATATATATATATATATATATATATTATATATGGAATTCTTTTGGGATTTGACTAATCTATAGCGTGGTGTTTGGTGTGATTTGCCTGTCTCGTGTGATACTTAAGGATATCTGATTGAAGGGTGAAGCTGTCAACATTTTTGTGTATCTCGATGAGCGTCTGATAAATGTACAGTGAAGGAAGGGACGGTATCCCTAATTCAATGAAGATTGGTTTGCAATGTTCATGTTGTTCAGCATGTGCAATTATACGCATTGCCTTTTTCTGGAGTCGAAAAATATTCAAGGCATACCCTGTTTGCCCCAGAGGATGATTCCATAGCTCATTGTGGAGTGGAACATGGAAAAATATACTGTTCTGAGTGTAGACAAACTGGTTATACTTTTCAATTGCCGTAATATGAATATGGTGCTAGATAATTTGCTGCTCAAGTGATCGATATGACTTTTCCAGCTTAGTTTGTCATCTATTGTTATTCCTAACAACTTTGCACTATTTTCTGATTCACTGCTAGTACCGGGAGTCTTTTTGTTGATAAAAATAATTTATGTGTTTTGTTTGTGTTTATTTTCAAGTTGTTTGCTGAGAACCACTCTTTTGCCCTGTTTTCTAGTTCTTCTGTCGAGTGTATCAAGTTTGTTACTGTATATTCTGAGGTTATGAATGATCTATCATTAGCAAACAAGATGCATTTGCCGTCATTTAAGTACTTACAGATATCATTAATATAGATGATGAACAATAGTGGCCCAAGCACTGAGCCCTGGGGAACCCCATACTTGACCATTTTGTAATCAAATTTGACATGATTCAAACTAACACACTGTAGACGGTTACTCAGATAGGATTCTATTAGAGATAGAGCAATTCCCCGAATTCCATAGAAACCTAACTTTTTCAGGAGGATATCATGGGAGACACAATCGAAGGCCTTGGTAAGGTCACATAAAGTTAGTGCAGTTATTTTCCCTTGCTCCAGACCCTCGATTATGCCCCCAATGGTATCTTGTAGAACATTTATTGTAGAGCGACCCGCTCTGAAACCGAACTGTGTGTCACTCAAGAAATTATTGCCCTCGAAATATTCTGTGAGTCTTTTTTCTAGGATTATTCCAATAATTTTACCGAAAATACAAATTATAGAGATGGGTCGATAGTTATCTAGGCTAGAAAATTCACCTTTTTTAAAAACGGGAATCACTCTAGAATATTTAAACTCATCAGGAAAAACGCCTGTTGAAAATATCAAGTCAATTAAAGTAATAAATGTTTTTTTCAAAATATCAGAGGTTTCCTTTATTATACGACTACTGAGGTCAAAACAGTCAACTGCGTTGAAGTTTTTCAAGGATGCTATAGCGTCCCTCACATCAGAGATTGTCACGGGCTCCAAAAAGAGTGTATATATATCATTAAGGTTTGAGGAAATCTTGATTATTCAAGTTAGGTAGTGATTTAATGACCGTTTCAGCTATAGTGACGAAATACTCATTGAATGCATCTACTCTTATATTGTTTATGGGTGATGTTTTTTGTTTTTGGTTTAGAAATTTATGATTTCTCAGCTGGCTTTTGCTTCATTTGCGGAGGAAGAAATATAATTATCATAGGTTACTTTTTTTGTTAGTTTGATCTGGTTGTTTTAGTCTTTTTTCAAAGCCTTGTACGCAGACTCGGCAGTGGGATATTCACTCACATTACTTATGAGTTTAATTATGGAGAGAGTTTCTCGAGCTGATTTCAAGTTTTCATCGTACCATATTATCGGAGGTTTCTTGTCAGTATCGCGAACCTTCTTATTGGAAAATGTTTGAGTACGAGACTATTGTATGCATTTGTCAGATGAGACGCTAGATACTCTACACAACTGATATTATCGTAAATGGACCAATTTATATCCTGTAAAGCTTTTCTAAATTTTTGTAAGCCACTGTTAGTGAATGGCCTATATTCTTGAGATTCTATACGAGGAAGATCATTGCTTCCATGAATAATATACTGGCCCAGATGGTCAGCAATACATGGGTCTAATACACCTGTCATAATTGAGTCTGTGTTGATATCAGTCAGTATATTATCAATACAATACAATAACGTTATAATTCAATTCAAATGCCGTGGACGTGCAAATTTTCATTCTTCATTGACGGCATCTCCATTGTTTTTATTTATCTACCAAATTATAAATGTTTACTTTTTGTAGTTGACAACACACGACCATGGCATTTGAATTGAATTATAATGTTATCAATGTGAAACTGCCAGATGACTTCAATAGAACTAAATAAATAGGAATATTTAACTTATCAGAAGACTTGTCTTACTCAACGAGACGATGATAGCAATCAACACTTAACTTGTTTCTTAATTTTTACTTTATTTAATTTTTTCCGTAGTTGGGTTACAGTTTTTTAATCTTTTCATTCTTTCGAACAACAGGAGACCCTTTGCTTCTTAGTGCTTCCAGCGCGTACGACTTTTTTTGGGTTCGGCTCATCTTGATACACTGCTATTTAGTTTCTGGGTCATACGCATAAATCCAATCACTTGCGACGATGTTGTGAAGGGTTTCTGAAACACCTTCCTCAATTACAGAAGGATGGCTACTTTCACCTTCGAAATTGGCCTCATTAGGATTCAACCATACTCCCAGCAGTGGTGGGTGCATAACAGGCTCAACCAAGAGGCCTAAGTGCAGCGGCACATACCTTTAATTCATCTAATCCAACTGATTCGATTTCAACTTTAATTTTGCATATCATCGTCATGTAACCACATACTATTTTTTGGACATGGTCAGGGATATTTATGGGATAATTGAATAAAAACTTCATAGATTACCTTCTGGAAATAACCCTCGAACCAGCAAACGTACAGGATGATTCGTGTGGGAGGTATGACGTCACTGATATTTTATTAATGATAACCCCTTTTTACCCGACTGTGCGATGCAAAGGAGGAGACCAAACGTGTGGGCCTATTTTGATGATTCTTACGACAATCGAATTGTCTTAATCTTGCGAGTGTTACTAAACAGTAATCAAAATAACAGTAATCGAAATTCAATATGGCGACAACACGACGCCATATTGTGAATGAAGACATGACAGTAAAAATCAAAATTCAATATGTAGACAAACAGACGCCATATTGTGAAAAAAGACATGACAGTAATAATCAAAATTCAATATGGCGACAACCAGATGCCATAATGTGACAAAATTCAATATGGCGACAACCAGACGGCATATTCTGAAAAATATATAACAGCATATAGCTTGGTACATCAGTAATATGTTAATTTGCTCGTTAGTTGGTTTATTTTGGTTTGAGTTACTATTTAGTTTTCGTTACATCTTTAATACACTGTCACTTAAATATTTCAATAGAAACTTAATTAAGTACAGTCAAACTCGGCTAAAACGAAACGCTTAATGACTAGAAATGATTCGTTATAAAGGGTGTTCGCTATGAGGAAAATATGTAGTACATGCATCATGGTAGATTTTTTTTTTCGCGTAAATTCACGACACCGTTAATTTTTTGAGATCATAATCCCGGCAAATTTGTGTATTTGCGGACCCACTATCAAATTTTCTAACTATTTCCAGTTTAACCAACAATGTAATAGCCTTCCTGCGTGCTTCGGTAGTAGACATATTGGTACAATGCAGTTGAATACGTACTAACGTATGACAAATCCCTAACAGAGAAATAGGAAATCCCACCGGTCGACTGCGGTAGTAAAATTTCGAAAAATATCGGCACTTGATTGAACAATCTTTCCTCGGTAGTTCGTTATAACCGAGTTTGACTGTATCTTGTTAGTGACTGAAATTATCCATCTACTTTGTTGTTGTGGTATATCTATTTGTTATTTGTGAAATCATTCATGTACTTTGCTAGTGTATGATTCAGTACACATGGTGAGAGTTTGTATCTATTTGTTGCATACCTGTGTATTATATAACTCACAATGTCACGAGCTCGAAAACGTCGTCGGTCGTCTGCAAATCGTTCTCGTGAAACCAAAAAAAATATACTCGTCGACTAGAGAACCTCGTTCTTTTTGGTTTCGTCGGTTAAAAAAGCCCGACCAGAAAGTGCACGTCGCGAAAGTCAGTCTCCGACATGGCAACAGAAACGATTTCAACAAGTTAGAGATCAAATTCGTCTTGGTTATAATAGCCAATCACCCACAAAAAATTTACCGTCTTAAAATCCTACCTAAAAAGTGTAAAATAAAGAATGTTAATTTAAATAATGACTTTAGATTATTACCGTCTCATAATCCCAACTAAAATGTGTAAAATAAAAGAAGTTAAGTTAAAAAAATCAAGAAACCCGACTGCCTAAAAAGTGTACTTTAAAAAAGATGGAAACAAGATAACCAGAAAATATTGTCAGACAAGTTATCGATCAGAACATCTAGTAGGCAAAAAGATTTCGTCGGGGGATATTAATTTCGAAGCTATCGTAGTATGGTCCAAGAAGAAGATGGTGTATGCCAGAGGTTCAGAGTTGACCATAATTGATACCAGTTTGGAGCGCCTTTATTGGAGTGCGGTGCGGTCGACAGTAATTCTGTATCCAAATAAATTTAATCCATTAATGTTTTCGAAATAGGGGCAATCGTTTCAGCTCTAATAAAGCCACTTTTGCATCCACCTAGGGAAAACACGACACCCACCCTTGATATTGAACCGAAACTAATTCTTCAAAATGGCTCTCAGCGCTATCCGCTCCTTAAGTAAAATATTCACGGCGAAGTCATTACACAATTTTCTCGGCTGATATCGCTTGCTCCCCAGTCCAATTTCCCCATAAGAATTTCCCACCAGACCGCAGTGAGAGGTTTTTCAATTAATGCATTAGATGAAAAAGTGTTCCAGGACCAATTAGTCTGATCACGTATAATATTGTGCACCTGCTGTGAAAACTTAATTACAGTTTTAATCATTCGGGTTCGATCGTTATATCCGTGGCATAAAAAGTGTTTTGTATTTTGCACTCCAATTCGTTCGAACTTGATCAAAAATCTGACATCGTGGAGACAAGTTAATGAAAAATTAAAGGGCATTGAATCTGGTGGTCAAAATCCTTTATGTATTATATAGCGAACCAACAGCTTTTTTTTCGTTATGTGACTAAAGATGAAAGCGTTCATTTTATATTCAATTCAAACTTGATTCCCGAACATAAAACTGCCAGTTCACCAAATAATTATTGAAAAAAGCATTCCATTCTATCATTTTCAATTAGTTTCCATTGAAAGTTTACTTGAATTTTTCGATGTATTTTTTTTCTAGCCTTTCAACATGTTGGAATTGGGAGTTTTTGAGACATCAAAAATCCATTGTGATATTCTGTTTATTTTACAAGCTTTTATTTAGTTTCACTTGTTAGTTAGTTTGGGTCAAATCTTGTAAGTAAAATTTGAACGACTTCTAGTCGTCCGATTGATCTGAAATTTGGCAGGTCTTTTTAATTCCGGTGACAATGCATTATGGAGTTTTTGTTGGAGAAAAAACAAAATGGCGGCCCCAAGATGGCGGACGAAATTTGTTATTATGGTCCGAATCAATTAAAAATTGGTATGTGGGGGTTTTCGGGGTCGGAGATTATGAAATTGTTGTCAAAATTTATAAACTCAAGATGGCGGCATCAAGATGGAGAACGAGTTTTGTGATTATGATCATATTTAATTCAAAATTGATATGTGGGGGTTTTCAGGTTTGGAGATTATGAATTTTTTGTCAAAATTCATAAATTCAAGATCGCGGCTTCAAGATGGCGGACGAGTTTTGTGATTATGGTCCGATTTGATTCAAAATTGGTATCGGTGGTTTTCGCGGTCAGAAATTTTGAATTTTCTAGATGGCGGCTCCAAGATGGAGGACGAGTTTTCTGATTATGGTCATATTTTATTGAAAATTGATATGTGGGGTTTTCATGTTCGGAGATTAGATAGCCATACGGTCTAAGGCGTCAGCTTCGACGGAGCGTGAGTTCAAATCCCACCACTGACGGTTTTTTTCCTTATGACATTGAAAAATAACTTGTTTTGGACGAATATTCAAATCACAAAATATCAAAACAAATCATTTCGAAAGAAAAAAAGAAAAAAAAGGAACCCACGCTTTCTTTCGAGAACCAGAGCTCAAATCTCTTATGTCTGGCGTTTTAGCATACTTTAGCATACATATTAGCATACTTCAATGTAGCTTTACTGAATTGACATAGGTTTGGCGGTTCGGGGTCTATTCTCGAATGTCGACCAAAATTTGTCGAATTCGACATTTTTCCATGGAAATTGTCGCACAACTTGAAATTGTGGTATTCTCTATTGGTTCCGTCATCCAAGTCGTATGAGACAAAAATTATCGAGTAGCATGAGCCGGCAACACCAAATTAACGATTCTAGAATGTGTTCTGTACCTATGTGGTTTTGATTTGAGTTTGAACACGGTAAGGAGTTTGGCTCTACAGTTTACAGTTTTACGCAAACAACATTCTGATTTAAATATGTCAAATATCAAATGAATAATGGCTGTCGAAGAAAAGAAACAAAGTTATTGTACACAATCACAGAAACAAACCCTGATCAATTTGATGAAGTAACCACTTCCATCAGGCAAATTTTCTCAAACCTTCACATTCCAAGATGCAAAAAGTAAGTGGCAGAATATAGCTTCAATTCTGAATTCGGCCCCAGGAGCATAAAGATTGGAAGCAGTGGAAAAAGGTAATGAACAACCTATCCAACGTTAATAGATTAGTTTTTTTTCGCAGTCCCCGCAAGATCTAAGATCGAAAACAAAAAAAAAGAGTCGGAACAAATTAAACATGCTAGAGGTGCTGGCGGTGGTCCTCCACTTCCATCTAAACTTGATATTACATATGTATAAGTTCATCATTGAGCACCATAGCACCCACATCGATCACAGGTGATACCAATATGAGTGAAACCCCCTTAGGTTTTGAATTCACATTCAATGATATAATGGAGGATCACCCAGTTGAGGTACAAAGTGTGGATTATGTCATACCAAATGAATGAAATGAGGTAGTTTTGAATGATCATATATACTCCAAAGAAGATATTATCCCTTCCTCAACCACTGCTTCAAAAAAAAAAGGACAGTGGCTAGCCAACGTTTGCCAGTGCCATTTCTAACCTATGAAATTGCTAAAGAAAATCTGTCATCTCGCATTCGACATAAAATTGTCGACTGCTCTAGACCACTCTATAATTTGTCTATCGAAAATTTGCGAATGCGACATTTGAGAATGAGAGATTGCGTTTTTCGTTCGACAATGTAGAAATCTCGCATGTGACACAATATGTCACCGTTTGAGAATAGACCCCCTGGGATCTTGGACTTTATACCTATATATACTTTTCCCACACTCCTTCGTCACAATAAAAGGTATTTTATTCCTGATAATACTATTCGTTATAACAAATTGACGAACCACATATTCAATGTAAACCATTAATCCAACTTCGGCATACAAAAAACATAAAAATGATGTCCAATAAAGGATATAATCATCTAAACACACGTTATATAGAAATATAAAAAAAACAAAAATATCTTCCACGTATTACCACTCCGACTTGTATTCGCATAGATATCCTACCGCTCATGTATCATTTTGAATTTCCCACAAGCAGAACAGCAGTTCGGATGGTTTCGTACACATTCGGAATCGTATGAGCATGAGCTGGATGCTTGTCACACAGACTCGTATATAATAGAAAGAGAGGGGGCATAACACTTTTTTCTCACGTGACGATTTCTACCTGTCAACACCTATCGCAAGATAGAACTGGATATTCCATGAATATTCATAGAATATTATCTTTGGGATATCGGAATATTCTTAAATGTGCCAGGGATATACATATCTTTTTTGGAATATTCCTAGAATGTGCTGGTGAGGAATATTTTAGATATTCTTTGAATATTCCATGAGGAATATTCCCGAAATATCCAGAATATTCCAGAAAAAATACTCCTGGGATATCCTCTGGAAATATTCCTTGTATATCCAGAATATACCTACAATATTCCATGAATATTCCAGCTAGGATAATCCTAGAATATTCCAGGAACATATTCTATGAATATTCCGAGAATATTCAAAGTAATTCAGGAATATGATAGTAATATTCCCTAAATATCCTGAAGGGTTTTCAGAACAAAATAACCATTTCCTGAAATTTCAGAAATTAAGAAAATAAAGAAAAATACAACTATTTCCCCACATGAGTATCCTCAAATATTAAATCTTCAATGGCACTTTCACATCAATAATATGAATTTCTAAAAATTATGCCTGACAATTCAAGCAATGTTTTTGCTTACATTCGCCAAGAAACAAAACTTCATTCCAAAACGTATGTAGTAGTGCAATACGTAATTGTTTTGCCTCAGAGTATTTGTGGATTGGAATTGCAGGTTCCACTCAGGAAAAAAAACATTTGATTTCCGCAGACTACAATGAAATGAAACAACATGAATGTGAACAGGTCTATTTCTATATAGTTATAATAATAATAACACATATTTTATTAACTCGTTTCTTCTGTCACTACAGAGATATCTCTGAAAAACAAGACTTGCAAGATCGAACTACTGCTATCCGAATCAGAAAAACTTGAATCCATCCTATCACTAATAGTTTCAACTTGATTACTCACTTAACTGTCCTTTTGCATGCTGTGACGGAGTTTGTGTGAAAATTGTATTATGAATATTTTCAGTCTCCTGGTGTACTTCCTTATACCAAGCACTGCTTCTTTTTCTTTTAGGCATTTTCTAGAAAACGCCTTGAAAATGAAATGTTCAGTGATATACAAATGAAATTTTTATGGAATGAAATGAATGGTAACATAAAAGTGTAATTACCACACTGTGGTGATTATTGAGAATTTGTTAAATAATTCCAAACACAGTAGTTTCACATATAAATATGCAAAAGTAGCCCATACCAGTAAAAAAAACAAAAGATGTCAATTTAAAATGCATTCAACTTTACAGCTCTGCCGTCAGGTTGAGCTACGACTACCGGATGAACGACAGACGCTGACGCGCGCGGAATGATTTTGATTGGTCGTGAAAGTGCACCTCGATATTTTCCAACCAATTATAATTTGGTCAGTACAGTAGTGTATTTTTGTGAGCTTGCTGAACAAAAACTCTTTTTGCCAATCAAATATATCTATTCGCACTTTTTCTCATACTTTTCTCATATTTTGAACTCGAAAATGATAATTGGTGTTAATTCCATAGAAATAAGGGAGAATATTCCATGAATATACAATACAGAATATTCAATTTTGAATATTCTATGAATATTCATACATGATTATCCCATGAGTATTCACACAGGAGTATTCTATGAATATCCATACAGAAATATTCTCACGAGAATATTCGTGGTACATTCTCCCGAGAATATTCCAGGGATATGCATATTGGAATATTCCTGGAATACGCTAGAGGCATGTGAATATTCTAGGAATATCCCATGTATATTCGGAATATACTCTTCTCTTTCCGGATATTTAGAGAATATTCTAGGAATATTCCATGCTGTCAGGGTTCCAATAAATAGTTTCAAACTGAAACTCAGATAATTTTTAGTTAACGGTTGTTTTTATAGTATTGATGAGTATTTCAAACATTAATGTGAACTACACTCATATTTTCTTTTTTAACTTATAGTTATATTTCTACCCTTGTGAAATTGTTATATATTTTATGTGAATGTGGTTTGATTGTGAATTATTGTTGTTTGGCGTATCCTTCATCATATTGTTATCATGAAGGATTTAATATATCAGTCTATCTATCTATCTATTGATTCCAGCAATTAAATTGTTTTCCGAGTTGTTCCTGAAACTAGCTTTTTGAAATCATTTGACTGTACTGATTCATCATAATACATTTCGATATTGAAGGGAATACAATCGTTCCATTCCGTAAACCGGCATGCTGCAATATTAATCTATTTCTCTCTAGGAATGGCAACCTTTCCACGCTGCTTCAATTCCCCATAATGCAACCTCAGACTGGCAGTTATTGTCCTATTTCTGGAACTAGTCGCTGAATTTCCCATTTCTCCGACGAACTCATATTTCCCATGTGTTGTAAATTATTCACTTTGTTACACATGAGAGAAAATTTAATGGATGCAAGGAAGTTGAAGGAACTTGGGAACTTCTCCGATTCAACCCCAAATTAACTGTCATTACAAAAGCTCATTTAGTAAAATACTTCAGTGAGTTGGAGGTAACTTTTAAATGTCACAAGCGGATTATTTTCGAGAGTTCGTAATCGGCAACAATTAGGAGGGAAAGCTCGTTTGGAAACGGGAGTTTTAGCGTTACTTGCTAACTACCGTACCTACATATTTATGAAGACGTGTTTGAATTATCGTTATTTTCATAGAGGTATACTAAATTCACATTGTATTAATATCCTAGGAGCCTTCTTGAATAGTTATCAAAGTTGGTTTACTACCTTGATATTTGAATGATCCATGAAAGTAGCTTTTGTTTTATGCGAAAGCATCGAATGACATTCCCTGAATAATCTCAGCTACCAATAGAATCACTGTATCAGATTTTTCTCCCATTTACTCTCATATACCTGCCGAAATTGAAATGGGGACTCATTAGTTTAACAGGCTCCTTAGTCCAAAATGTGTCGAAATTTGACCGATTTCAACGTCATAGTAACAAAACTGCCACTCCGATATTTCAAAAAATGTTTCATAATTATCATTATAAGAAATCATAATGGCAGACAACTATGACAGTTCCAAGGTCATGAAAGACATTTTTCAAACGAATAAAAATATTTTACGCTATTTTAACAAATCTTAAATTTATATGTTATATATATATATATATATATATATATATATATATATATATATATATATATATATATATATATATATATATATATATATATATATATATATATATATATATATATATATATATATATATTGTTATGTTAGGTGATGTTCAAAAAAATAATGAAACTGATAATTCATTATTATTATTATTAGGTATTTAATTTATCGTGGTTCATGCTATGTTTGTTTTACAATTTTTCTATTCTTTTTACTATTCTAGAATCTTATAACATGCTCTAGTCAACGCATTTGTATCAAAATGTCAGTCCTGAAGTATCTCTATTGTCGTAAGTATGTGACCAACAATACATTCATGTTGAATACACAATAAAAACAATATGGAAATTTAAATTCATGAAAAAACTTTGTATTTCAAGTAGATTAAATAGTATACAAGTTGTAACATTCTGTATTCGATATCATATCAGGAGGAAACCCAACAGCGTGATGTCAAAAACTATACGAGGCAAACAATGAAATATAAAAATTATGAACACAGAAAAATGTCAAATATGAATTTTAAACAGATTTGTACATGAGGTCTAGAATAGTACATTGTAAATAAAAACATTGGAATAAGTTAAAATAACTAATAATCGGATAGAAAGTGACAATATATTTTAAAATTTGTGAAAATAAACAAAAAGTGTGGGTTGCCAAAAGGAACTGTAACAAGCTTGGGGAAAATAATGGTGTTAAAAAACGAAGCCAGTTACGAATTTAGAGAAAATTATTATAAGAAAAACACAAGAGGAAACAAGCAGAACTGTCTCTACGCTTTACAAATAATTCAGATACGAATGGGAATATAAAAACCTTATTAAAATAACAAAAGTCCAGTCCATGCCATTGCCAGGAACGAAAAATGGGGGTTTTTGCAGTGAAGCTGTACTTTCCAGTAAGCACGAACACTTCCAAGAGGCAGGAGAACACCACAAAGGAAGATTGCAAGGTATTTCAAACGCTGAACTAAATACAGAGCAACATAACAGGTCCAGACACTTACAGTGATTATTTGATCATTTGTGTCCACCAATTTGAACTTTTGTTGGTTTGTTCTATTCTCACAAACTGTCCCTAACTTTCAAACGTTTATTTACCAAATATTTATCTTACACCAGAAAGTTTACCATTTTTCATCACTGTTTTTAGTAAGATAAGTTAGATTTCGCAGAGTAGGTCAAGTTTAAGGATTAATTTCAATAAAAACAACTATTTGACGATTTTCTGCATTCTTTGTTTATCTGTTGAACATCTAACCACATTTCTCCCCACAAAACAGCATATTTGACATCGAACATTGCGCCAAGTTGACACTATTGAACCTGCTGCTGATGATAGAGATGACTCATTCTTCATAGGCGTACCGACTGAGCTGGGATAAGGTAAAAAGATTGTTGAAAAAGAGTAAGACAACATAGCCGGAGTTTCATTTTTGTTATGAAAGGTATTCTTCTTCAAAATTATTAAAAAGATAGGGAAATCAATGAAACAAATTATAAATTATAAATAAATAATAAAGTACTTATTATTACAGTTGGCGACCAACGCGGGCCAATTAAAAATAAATATAATATAGAGCCTATCATAACAATATAAATATATATATATATATATATATACAGGGTGTTTCATAATTGAATGCTGATCCTAAAGGGGATTGTGTTCTTAGCATACTAGATGTTTCTATCCCACAAGATAATCCTACTACTCTTCAACGGCTGATTTTGCATGGGAACAAGCAATTGAATGCATTTTATTTTCTAACTCAAAAACCGGACGAAAAAAAGACAAGAGACCATTTTTGTGATAAGATAGAGCACAATTACAAAAATAATATTTATTTGGGAAAAAGACAGTGGCGTATCATTATTTTGATCAAAAATAGGGCAGGGCATGTTAACAGGGACGCCACTGATGAAAATTAAGAAATCCTTTATCATGGAAAAAAATTATTTTTATACGTACTTTGCATGTACCAAAATTGAAAGAAAAAGCCAAATCGGTTTCAGAGATATTGGGTAAGAACTGATTTTTTTGTTAAATTTCAACATCCTGTATCTCAGAAATAAAGCGGTTGCGGACCTATGTTCATGTGAAGAATTTTGCTCAAAATCATCCAAGGATTATCGCTCTTTAGGCTGATCCTAAAGAGCGATAATTCAATTATGAAACACCCTATATATATATATATATATATATATATATATATATATATATATATATATATATATATATATATATATATATATATATATATATATATATATATATATATTTCTTCAATTTCTTGGAATGAAGGTCTGATTCAGTCTATTCATATAATTTCTCTTAGCTACGTTTCGAATGGTATTTGTCATCTTCAGGTTAAAACTAAAATTAAAGATATGGAGTTTGAGACATATTTTACACATATTGAAATTTATGCACTAAATTAATTATTTAACAACATATGGTTCGAAATATAACACGTTATTTGACTCAATATAAAAATATCTGTAACATTTATGAGTATTCACTTACAAATTATATTATTTGAATTGTGCGTTCGCATCGTACGGATGTTATTGTGGATGTCTGACTTCGACGAAGTTAACAGGAATGGTTTGCTTATCTTTCATGCATTTTTACCCTCTTCATAAGTAGGTGCACCAGATTGTTTATATTGAGTTCTAGTGTATGGGCCGGACTGTATTTTGTTTTTTTTGCAGCATGTAAAGATCAGTTTTCATTATTATTACTAAACCAAAGTAAAAAAGTGTTATAAACTGGCTCAAGTTTTTATATCATTTCTATTGTTAATGCTATTGGGGTCTTTTAATATGTATCATTTCAAGAATGTTCTTACCTTGATTCTTTGTCAAAATTTCAACGTTGTTAGTGTCAAACTTATGATGATTTTTTTCGTGTTTGATAAGCTGTAATGTCGGTTTTGAGCATTTGTGGCTTGTACTGTTTCTGCAAATATTGTTTAGTTTGGCAGTTCATACGGTTTATATAATGTAGAGTTTGTTGTTTTTGATTTGTATTTGAATATGGTTTGTCGGTGAATAGTTGTATTGCCATTTTTATTTTATTCGATGTTGTAGGGAGTAGTGTTTTTTTTTATTATTTTATTGTAGATCGATTGTTTTATTGTTTTTCAGTAGTTGTAATATTTTCAATATATTCTTGATTATTTCTATATTATTTTTCCTGAATTTTGGGTGAGCAAAATAATATAGAAATAATCAAGAATATATTGAAAGAAAATAATTACCCCAGCCACTTTGTGGAAAAAACAATAAAAAAACGAATATATGCGATCTACAATAAAAATAATAATGGAGTAAAAAAAACAACAACATACATACCTTTACCATACATAGACAAACTATCGAATAAAATTAATAAAACAATGGAAAAACACAACATAACTATCTCACACCGACTGCAAAATACGAACAAAACCATTTATTCAAAATTAAAAAAACCAAAAAAAAAAAACTATACAGTATATAGAATACCATGTAAAGACTGTCAAAGTACCCATATAGGTCAAACAAAACAATATTTTCAGAAACGAGTACAAGCCCACAAATACTCAAAAACCGACATTACAGCCTTATCAAAACACGAGAAAGAAAATCAACATAAGTTTGACACTAACAACGTTGAAATTTTGACCAGAGGAAGGAATCCAAGAGTAAGAACATTCCTTGAAATGATACATATTTAAAAAGACCCCAATAGCATTAACAATAGAAATGATATAAAAAACTCAAGCCAGATTTATAACAACCTTTTTTAACTTTGGTTTAGTAATAATAATGAAAACTGATCTTCACATGCTACCAAAATAAAAAATACAGTCCGGCCCATATGCTAGAACTCAATATAAACAATCTGGTGCACCTACTTATGAAGAGGGTTAAAATACATGGAAGATAAGCAAACCATTCCTGTTAACTTCGTCGAAGTCAGACATCCACAATAACATCCGTACGATGCGAACGCACAATTCAAATAATATAATTTGTAAGTGAATACTCATAAATGTTACAGATATTTTTATATTGAGTCAAATAACGTGTTATATTTCGAACCATATGTTGTTAAATAATTAATTTAATGCATAAATTTCAATATTGTGTAAAATATGTCTCAAACTCCATATCTTTAATTCTAGTTCAACCTGAAGATGACAAATACCATGTCGAAACGTAGTTAAGAGAAATTATATGAATAGACTGAATCAGACCTTTATTCCAAGAAATTGAAGAAAATATATATGTGGTCAAGAAACTAAAGAATATATATATATATATATATATATATATATATATATATATATATTATTGGACACAATATTCGCATGTATAATACTATCACATTTATTCTAATCAACATAATTATAATCCTCAATCCTGAATCCTCAATAACCGTTGGGGCTTTGATGTCACATTCTACTATCGAAAACTTTGGAGTTTTCCAGAGCTACTGGAGCTATTTTTCGTCGATGGAAGCATAATGGCCAACCATATTTTCTATCCTGATAATACTTCATGTGAATTAATTATCATCATAACTTCCTTTCACTCTGTTTTCTCCAACCCCAAAAACTCCCACACACCAATTTTGAATAGAATCTGACTATAATCACAAAACTCGTCCGTCATCCTGGAGTCGCCATCTTGAATTTATAGATTTTGACAAAAAATTCATAACCTACGAACCTGAAAACCCCCACATAACAATTTTGAATATGACCATATTCAGAAAACTCGTCTTCCATCTTAGGGCCACCATTTCGAATTTATGAATTTTGACAAATAATTTAAAATATCCGACCGCTAAAACCGCCGCAAACCAATTTTTAATCGAATCGGACCATAATCACAGAAAACTCGTCCTCCATCTGGGGCCGCCATCTTGAATTTGATAATTTCGACAAAAAATTCATAATTTTCGACCTTGGAAACCCTCGCATACCAGTTTTGAATAGAATCGCACCATAATCACAAAACTCGTACGCCATCTTGAAACCGCCATCTTGAATTTATAACTTTTCGACAAAAAATAATAATCTCCGAACCTGAAAACCCGCACATACCAATATGGAATCAAATCGGACCATAATTACAAATATCGTCCGCCATCTTCTCTAACAAAAATTCCATAATGCATTGTCACCGGAATTATGAGAACCTGCCAAATTTCAAATCAATCGGACGACTAGTAGTTGGTTGAAATTCACTTGCAAGATTTGACCCTGACTGTTGAAATGTGAATAAAATGTAATAATTTAGTTTTTGTACATCCAGTATATCTACTAATCTGCAGTTATCATATTTACATATGTTTAAAATAGGAGTTGTCATCGATTATTTTTCACTGTCAGTATTGTATAACAGTGAAGTTCTTCAATTTGGATATCGTTATTTTCAAGATATTGCTTCTTTTTGGTATAATCTGCAACACTAACAAACGAACTAACAAGTGAAACTAAATAAAAGCTTGTAAAAAATGCTTCTTTACAGTTGTGTAGAGAGGAACGTTGTCCATCATCAATATTTGGGTTTTTTGGCTCTTCTATTATAACTTCAAAATAACTTCAAATAGAACAGAATTGAGAGGTGTTAAAGCTTGAGGGTGATACATAATTTATTTTGAATCACAGAAAAATCGATGCTCATAACAGGGGATAAACGTATACAGTGACCGGCAGAAAGTACGCATCAAATGGGAAATTCTTTTATTAATAAATTTTGACAAATATCGATATAGTAATGCTTGCATCAAAGCAACCCAAGAGTTAGCAGCCGTTCGCTTCGTTTTGAGGGAAATTTAAAAATTTGTAATTATAGCTCAAAACACTTAGTTGGGAAAATATCGAAATGTTATCCGAAAAGTTGTTCAGAACGTTATTTTATAGCTATGTACAGTTTGAAGAAAATCTGAGATAAAAAATAAAATGAATTTTGCCATAATAAAATTAATTTGGAAAATATTTTAGATAAAGAAACTCATTAGTAGTAAACAGTAATATTTTAATGATATTTTGTAAATTGAGTTACTTCTATTTTATTCGAAAATTGAATTATGGATTTGTTATGTTAGTTGTCATAAGAGGTCACTGAAATTCCAGGATATATCCGATACTGTTCATTATTAATAAAGATGGTTCTTTGTCAATAATAAACAGTATCGGGATTATAATGTCCTGAAGATATTTCTGTGACCTCTTATGAAGCAGCTGAACACATGGCAAATCCACAGATTTAAAATTTTCTTCGAATAAAATAGAAGTAGCTGGTGAATCTTTACAAAATATTATTCAAAATATTACTCTTGGGCTTTACTAATGAGTTTCTTTGTCAGAAATGTATTTTTCCAAATTGATTTTTTTTTTATGGCAAAAATTGATTTTTATTTTTTCATCTCAGATTTTTTTCCAAACTTGTTCATAGCTATAAAATGTCGTTCTAAACAACTTTTCCAAAAAACATTTTTCAATATTTTCCCAAATAAGTGTGTTTTGAGACATAATTTTTAAAATTTTTAAATTTCCCGCCAAACAAGAAAAGACGAACGGCACTGGACAACATCTTTTGGGGTTCCTTTTGATGCAGAAGCGATTGCATGTATCGACATTTGTCAAAATATTATATTAAAAAAAAATCCCATATGATGCGACTTTCTGCCGGTCACTGTATAATATATGATAATGATTTTTGTTTTCATACGAATGGAAATCAATCAGTGAACGGGTTTCGATTCATCAAATCGAGATACTCTAATCAACGCCGATTTCTGACGGCTGGTTGATTCAGGTCAGGAGTTCACATCCATTTACCGTATCAAATTGAGAAACTCCAAATACGTATACGAAGAAGTAAACAAAAACGCAAATACAAAATATACCTCCAAAATGAAACACGTCTGTCGACAAATAACGTATTTCGTTCTATTTACAGAAAATATTTCCGATTCAAGCATCGCTGGATCTGTATATACGAACGGAATTCAGAGTATACACAACGGAAACTTGGTAATCAGAGCATATATAAAACAACTTTCGTACTACAGATATTTTTTCGCAGAAACATATTTGAAGCCGGTCTCGACTGTACAGACGTGTTTTCCTTGACGTGGCCGTTTCGTTCTTACAATATCGCTGAATGAAAATAAAACAGAATTGCCCCAACCAGACGCTATTGGATGAACCAAGAAATGGTGTCATTTTGGATCCGAAGACATAGTAAATGTATAGCTTGGAATATGTTTCTGGGTTTTTCAAAAACACAGTTTCTCTCATTTCAAAGTTTATCAAACCACCACAAAAACTAACGTATTTCTCGTGGCTAAGGTAGCATTCGGTTCCTAGCGACCACGAAGCAACCCGGCGGTGTGATTCCGTGTACCGTAGAATTCCACTTTCCATCGAATGAGTGAGATGGAAATACGATTGCATTGATGGGTGTGACGCAGACATAACTGTCGTTTATGGAATTCTACGGTACACCGCTGGTCGCCTTCCCCTGGCGACTTTTTGATTAACAATACTTTTTTCATTATTTGTTTCAAGTTTATTTTTTTATAGATAGAATTTACACATTTCCAGAAATTTTAAGAATTGGGTTTTTTTTTGGAACGTAGTTCCTTATCGCGCGCTGCGAAAGAGGGCTAGACGGAATAAATTGAGACCAAAAGTTGTAACGAGACTTTCGCTATGGTTGCGGCGTGCGCGTGTTTCTCTGCCTGTCTCTCTCTCTCTCATAGAAAGCAAGCCAGTTATTTTCGTTTCGTCTTTCTATTTCACATTGAACAGTGTGGTGTCGCGACGATTATTTTTGTTGAGTGTATACAGGTTTTTTGTACATAATAAATAATAAAAAATAATAACAATAATGAATCCTGACAGTGTTTCTGCACAAGTTCCGGATATTGCTGATGGAGTTAGGTAAGTAGAGATTTTATACAGACAATAATAAATGTTTATGTATTTTTAGCAAGTACGCATTATAACCTCTCTCTACTATTGTGCTAACCAAGTCATACCCGTTATAATCTCTCCATTATTGTGTGTCTAGCAAGTGTACGCGTCATAACTTTAATAAATTTAAAAGCAAATTATATTTTAATATTACAATATCAATGCGTATGTATTTAGCAAGCCGTGCGTGTTCTAACCTATACGCTGTTGTGTTTACGAAGTCGAGAGAGTATATATATATATATATATATATACACTCTGTTGTGTTTACAAAGTCCCGCGCATCTATGACGTGTACGAAAGAATAGACAGACAGAGTGCATATATATATATATATATATATATATAAAATATTATTATAACTTAAAAAAAAAATCATTACAATTCCTTCACTAATTAATCGAAAGGAACTCCGTTCCATCCGGGTGTCCCTTGGAGAGTTTATTTTTTGTTTTTGGCGTGGTCACCGCGAGATTTGTCACTCAGTTTCTTGATTCTATTGTAAATATCTTATGAATTTTAATGATTTCTATCTTGTTCATATAATTCGTTCGTTTTTATCATTGATGGTAGTAGACCTTCAATTATTCATGGTTGTTTGTTGATTCGAAAGTCTTATTGTGTCTTAATGGGATTTTTCAATATGTCAATTAATTTTTCAGCCAGTTTTCTTTCAGTTAATTCCTGTGCATGTGTGGATAGTTCTAAAAATAGTTATTCAATCAACTAGTGTATTGATGATGGCGGTTAAAATATCTCGATCAATAATCGCCGTTTTAATATACGAATTGATTACAAAAAATGTCCGTCGACCTTGTTTCTGGGGTCAACGTGAAATTGTCGATATCCATTTCCTTCAACTAGGAGAAAACTTGCATTATTTTGATTTTAAAATACATAAATTTGACAACGCAAAAATAATATGATTTAGAATTTGAATAATATTCGAATTCGTGTATATTTAGTTGCCTATACCACAATTATACATCAATGGAGAAATCGATCATTTAGAGGTTATCAGTGGCCGATTTCTGTGTAGGTTTGGCTGCATATATATTACAATTATGCATTAAAAGAGAAATTGAAGGTTAATAGGGGTCTTCACCGATCGATTTTGTATTGATTAAACAAACTCGTTAATACGAGGTCGCCGGAAATGGTTATTTGATTTCCAATTTATATTTATTCCGACTTTTTTTGTTCTGATTTATTCTATTAGCGATACCTCAGAGATACCTCAGTTTTTTCGAAATATTCAAGATGTTTCACTTCTAGATCTTTCAAAGCAACATATGTCTTATCTTTCATGAACAAACACTAGTCAGATCATTCAGAGCCTACTTTTGCACTTCTTGGAATATTATTATATATATATATATATATATATTTTTCTTTTTAGTATATATATATATATATATATATATATATATAATATTCCAAGAAGTGCAAAATATAAATATATATATATATATATATATATATTGTTATGATAAGAATATTTGTTCAATGGAAAAAGAATGAAAAGTGATATAATGATACTTATATATCACATAAATACCTGCTATGTTTGTTTTGCATTTTTCTATAATTTTGCTTTTCTGGAACCTTGTACCATTTTCTAGTCAACGCACATGTCTCAAAAGTTCAGCACTGGAGTTTCTCTATTGTCATAAGTATGTTGCCAACAATACTTCAATGTACAACCTATAAAAAAAATAAAATCATGATTCATGAATAAGCTTTGGATCTCAAGTAGAAAAAATGGTATTCAAGTTGGAATATCCTGTATAGTAAAATCAAATCAGAAGGAAACATGACAGCGACATGTCAAAAACATTTTGATGAAAATAATAAAATATAAAATTTTTGAGTACAGAAAATTGTCAAATATGAATTTTAACAAATTCTGTATATATTATGTGAGCTATAGAAATGTAAAGTGTAAATAAAATATTTAGAATAGTTTAGAATAAGAAAAAGTGTCCCAGAAAGTGAGCAGACACCTAAAATTTGGTGAGAATGAACAAAAAGTGAGGGTTGCCAAGAAGAAAAAATAACAAGGATTCACGAGAACACTCAAGAGAAAGAATAACAGGTATTTTTAACCCAGAACTAAACAAAGTGAGCGTATTCGTGCCAGACACTTCTTTCGGGTATTTTGATGACTTTTATTCACTGATTTGAACATTATATCTTTCATTCATGCTCATAAACTGAGTATAACCTTCAAACGTATATTCACTAGTTACTTTATTGCACATGAGCAAAGGTTTTGACAACTTCATTTCACTGGTTGATAAAATTATTAAAATTAAGGTAGATTTCGCAGGCTAGGTATTTTCAAGGATTTATTTAAATAAAAGAAATATCATTTGGCTATTTTTTGGACTCATTATTCATCTGTTTGATCACATAACCATAAATATTTCCACAAAACAGTACATTGAAAATTGACTTCAAGCAGAGCAACAAGTTGGCACTACTGAATCCTACCTTGAGAAGGAGAAACATTATTTTTCCATAGGTGTACCGACTAAGCTGGGATAAGGTGAAAAATTACAGGTAAAATAATATTTGAAAAAGAGTAAGGAACAAAGCCGGATATTTTATTGCTGTTATGATAGGTATTTCCTTTTCGAAATTTTCAAATGAAAAAAAAACATTTAATCAAACGTATTTTAACAAATGGCAAATATTTTATCATAATGATAGTTATTAATAAAATAATCAAATAAAAATCAAAATACTAGAAATAATAATAGCAGCATCATAATAATTTATATATATATATATATATATATATATATAATGCGAAAATGAGCCGTAGCACGACTCGATCGCAGTATTAGTAACGAGGAAAAACGGGAATAGCCGGAAATATAAGGATTTTTTTATTCATTTTCCAGGTTGTATCGAAATCTCTTTGCGACATAGTAGTGATTGATATGCACTTTGTGTGTAAAAAATTCAGGAGGTATCCAATTATCAATTTTTGCATAATTGCAATTTGAATTTTTTTATTACACTTCATTGGAGCAAGCCTGGATGCGTCATAGGTGATCCGATTCCAATTTTTCAAAAACGTGTTGCAAGCAGAAGAATAGTTCTACAAAACTTCAAAATGTTACAAAGTAGGTATAAATACTTGCAAACATGAAATCGGCGAATCAAAAAGAGACCCAGTGTCGAAAGTGCGCGTATAATAAATGAACGACAATGAACGATTCGGTCGCAAATAACGTCAAATCAAATGTTTGAATGTCCCTCAGTGAGCGTTTATGTATGAAAATAACTGCGTTAGCGTGTTTACAGTCGCCACGAACATTCGCTCTACAAATGCAGGAAGGTCTTGTAACATCTTTGTTACAATCAATCTACGAAAGAAAAGAAGGTCAATTGACAAGTTTTTTCGTTTTTTAATAAATATTTCTGATAAATTTTCACATTGATATAAACAATATTTTTTTATACTAATAATTATAGTGATCTGAAAAAGCGTAATTGAAACAAATGAAAAAAATTATTCATGTAATACACATTCAAATGATATTTTTTTAGTAAAATGCTGACAGTTAACGAACATTATGAAAAAAAAAGTGCAAATGTATGTATGTAGAAAATAAAACAAAATTTTCAATATAAATAAGTATATTTCTTTCATATTTATTAATATTTCTTTAATATTTTTTTCATTCGTGTAATGAACAGCAACATTAGACATGTAAGTTTTTATTAAATGTTATCAATTGTTTGTGATAATATTTATCCACCTCTAATTCGACAGAGTAATGATTTGTTGTCGCTGCTACTTGGTTAAATACTTTCGCATGTATGCTGGAATAAATTTTTTTTTATTCCCGCCTCTGACACACGAACGCACTAATGCTGTTCCTTTTTACAGACTGATTCTCGATAGAACAATGTGGCTTGTTATGGGTAGAAACCATGTTGCAAGCACTTGCTCCATCATGAATATAAGACACTTTCCAACTTGACAATAAATTATATGTAAACAGGCGAATCACATGTTCGCCTCATGCGGACTCGTCTCAATCTACTTTAAATTCATTACTAGCGAATATCCGAAACCAAGGCTCAGTTTAATTCGAAGTTCATACACGCCGAATCACAACGCGAATGCAGTTCTCACGTTCATAACGAAAAACTTCAAAAAGACTCTATATATCAAAGGAGCGAATGCGGATAAATTGCACACTACGGACGAATTCGTCCGATTCCGCCTCCTCGTCGTTGCATACAAAGAGCGATGCACATATGCATAGACGAGGAATCACTAGATGCCGAATTAACCCACATCACATCAGAGAGAACTTTCACCGGAATGGATACCCTAAGCAACTCCTAGGAGAAGAATTAAAACAACTTCAGAGACCGAAGAAATCTGAAGTACAACAACAAAGCACAGTAATCTGCCTTCCGTACATCAGAGGTGTCTCCGAAAAGATCAGAAGGATCGGAAACAAGTTCAACATCAATAGCTGCTTCCAAGCCGGAGGTACTTTACTGAGTTTTCTTACCAAGACCAAACCTGACAACAGAAATTAAATCAGTAAGAATTGTATTTATGAAGTTCCATGGGAATGCGGTGATTCCTACATTGGAGAGACAAAGAGGCCGTTATAGGTGAGATTGGATAAGCACAAGAAATGGACTCAACGCGAAAAAACGTCAAAATCGGACTGAGCACCATCGAATTCTATGGGACGACGCAAGTGTTCTACATAGAGAGGAGCATTGGTTTAAACGAAAATTCAAAGAGGTCGCCTACATCGAAGCCAATTACGCCTTCAATCAACCAAGTGATGAGATCAAGAACGTATGGAAACCACTAATTGCTCTTTCTGGCAGACTGCAGAGGCGCGCAACTTCACGCACCGTCACACCGCCCAAAGTCACACGCACCACCTCACATGGTGGAATTACATGCACCATTGCACCGACAGACATATAAATGAGTAAGTAGCACGTAAACTTGTCAGTATTCACCTGAAGACGATTGCAGATACAAGCATTCGAAACGTTGTGAAAACCTTTCAAGTTTATCGAGACGATGGACGTCCGAAACGAGAGTAATCATGTTTGCAAGTATTTCTCACCTATTTAAACCCAAAATGAGAATACATGTTTCATAGTACTACACTTCTACTTCCAAAATCTTTCAGAAAAATTTTAATCGGACCACCTATGACGTATTTAGTCTTGCTCCAATAAAGTACATTAAAAAATAATAAAGCCTGAGTTTCGTACACATGAAGTACATAACTCGTGGAGAGTCTGCGCTACAACATAAAAATGGCGGTGTTATAAATTTTTTTCAAAACGCCGATTTTCTGGTTTTTTCCGTTATCGCTCGTATACAATGAGGGCATCGTGATTTCTTCGTTAGTTTGAATGTTACAAACGAAACACGATTTTTCGCTTTTAAATGTTTATAACAAATTAAGCAATGATAGTTGCGAGTAGGAAACATAACAGGATATAACTAAGGATCGTCTTTCGTATGATGGCACAGTCGGATTCGTGGTACTATTTTCGTCAGAAAATCAGCCATTTTCTGCACTATTTATTGGTTTAGATTTTGTATTTGTTTCATATGAACATGTTAATTTATGTTCATATCTCTGGAACAATAAATATCACAATAACAATACTACAATAACTACTATTCAGTATCAGCGTTCAACAAATTATAACAAGGGCTTAAACATGTCAGTTGTAAAACGACCAAAAAACTGTTTTACATTTTCTGGTCTAGGTGTTTAATCAATTGCTCTTGTTTTCTCTTCAGATGGATGCCAGCCCTCTTCATCAATTACAAAACCTATTGCCATACTGAGTCGATGCTTTCCCTTATACACCCACATTATAATGCACCCGTGTGTGGAATTCCATCCAATGGAGATTTCTAATAGCTCTTTGACCTTGAAAAAAAGAGAGGAAAGTTCTTAATGATTCTGTCCTTGTCGCCAGGAGAGCCAACATTAATATCTATAGTGACATTGTTGCATTGCATTGTTGAAAATCCCAAGAAAGTGTGGGAATGCCAGCAATTATCTTACTCCAGGAAAGAAAAAATTGTTAACTTATATTGGTGCTAATTATTTTTCTGAATATTCATTGAGTGAGTAACGTCACAGAATATGATCAAATCATTAAAGTGTTTTGTATTTTAGGAAAAATGCCGAGGTGTTTTTATAGGGGCTGTACAAATTCGACCTGGAGAAACAAAAATGTTTCTTACTTTCCATTTCCAAAACCCATAAGAAATATACCCAAATGCTTAAGATGGTTGGAACTTTGCAGCAATCCCTATTTAACTATAGATAATATAAACAAAAACGCTTACATATGTTCTGAAAATTTTCTGAATGTTGGTGATGAATATCCTGTCCATCATGATGAATTTTTTGAATATGTATCTGCAGATTCGAACCTAGGCGATTGCATAAATATTGGAAATATCACGACTGGCAGAATCTAGCTGAATAATTCACAGGCAGCACATATTAGTGACTGTGAAATAATTGAAACAATAAGTGATAGTGAAAATGGTGGAAATAATATTGAAGACTCTAAAGAACACTATAAAACCCTTTATAGCATATATTTGAATGACCATGATTATTTTAAAACCAAGATTGATTCAGCCCTCCAGGTTTCGACACCTGTTAATAATAATTATTTTAGTTATGATCGACTAAAAACTACACAGCATTTTAAATTTTTTACAGGTTTGTCAGTAGAACATTCTGAAGCTTATTACGAATTTCTAGATCCCAGTATAATGAATAAATTGAAGCTTTATCAGAATCACAAAAAAACTCCTATCAAAATGAATAGAATCAATAGAAAGTTAAATGCCAAAGATAAACTAGTATTGACATTGATAAGAATGCGACGAGGGTTAACTTTGAAAGAACTATCCATTTTTTGTGATATCAGTACATCTTATGTGGCTGCATTATGTTATACCTTCATTCAGTTTCAATATCTCCAATGCATTGGTCTTCGAGGTGACATATTCAGAGTCTCTCGACAAGCTACTGATATGGCCCGTTGCTTCAAAACATTTCCTGATAAAATAACAGTTATATTAGAAGCAACAGAAATCAGACTAGAAATGTCATCGAATTTTCAGCGCCAAGGCAATACTCATTCCAATTACAAGCACTTCAATACAGTGAAATTTTTGGTAGGGATTGGTGTAACTGGTGCATTGATTTAAAATAGTGAAGGATTCGAGGGAAGCATTTCAGATCAAGCATTATTTGAGAAATCTGATTTGAAGTATTTCTTAACTTCTGAAGATGTCATCATGGCTGATAGAGGTTTCCTCATCCAAGAGATATGTGACAGAGAAAATTATAAATTATATACACCACCATTTTTAGCAGGAAGATCTAGATTAACTGCTGAAGAAGAAATAATAACAAAAAAATCGCCAAGGCTCGTGTTCATGTTGAGAGTGATTGGCCAAATAAAAAATTGGAAAATTTTATCAAAAGTTGTGAAAATTAACATGATTGATAGTATTTCTGATATATTTTCTGTGATATGCTTTCTCGTTAACTTTCAAAGTAGTTTGATTCCATTAGAAAGTTGATTCATCATTTCGAAAATTATGCTGAATGTCGGTTGCCAATTCCTTTCCAGGCTAGGGTGGTCCTTATTGGTCCCTCAGTTCAGTGGAAATAGTACACAACCTCATATTTCTTGTGATAAGCAGACCTCAGTTATGTTATGGTTTCTAGTCTTTTTTTTTTACTTTGAAAATAGTCTGAAAGATGTTTTATTTTTTAAATATGTTATATTCCAGAGATATTTTTTTTACTAGGAACTAAGTATATGTTTACACTCTTTTCTTGTGTTTTTGTTTTTTTAAATCAATACAGATAAAAAATAATTTTGTATTTTTTATTCCAAAAAACTATTAATGTATTACAACTTCTTATCTTACATATTCATCAATTATGATTTGTTTGTAATTTCAAACGTTTGAAAGCCTGCCAAGATCATGAAGAGAGAATAAATTTAACTTGATGTTCCGCACACATTTCAATAGGTCAAAAAAAATGTATTGAGAGAAATTTTATAGAATAGAATATTTATTCAGCCAGTGGATCTTTACAATGATATAGGTCGTGTCAAAAATATAAAATAGTATGAATAAGTATAAAAGTCAAGATATAAAATAGAATTGAAACACACAAATGGGATTACTAAGTACAAAATGTGTTTATTTGACCTTAACAATGATTTTATGTAATAAATTAAAAAAATTGTAAATCTTTTATAGTCCTTTTTGATCAAGCAAATGATATAGAATTGGTCAAAATCATTTAACACAAATACAAAAAAAATAACGAATTTTCAGGAATAAATCCATTAGGACTGATCCATTTTGCAGATAAACATTCTTGGATGTATCTGTCATCAGTATCATAAACCTCCATATTTTGTTCATACATGACAGACGATTAGATCGGTATCGCTACATGTCGCGATACAGTATATTAGATTTGTGTCAAGTATCAGCGTCTCCACAAACGCTGAGATTGAATCGTGAAACAGCGGTCGCACGCACGTCGTATCGCCGTTTCACGACAGTGATACTGATACCGTTATACTGATACAACCATACACATGATAAAATTTGTATCGCTACTACGTATCATGCAACATGTAGCGTTTTTTTTTTTTTTTTTTTTTTTGAAGGGGGAAACCACTTGGCACCTGGGCCTTGTGTCTATCAGCTCAGGTAGTGTCGAGCGCAACTCCGACTAAACCCCCCCCCCCTCGCCCTCCTATGCTTGGGACCATCTTGTCAACATAGCGTCAAGCATAGGCGGCGTACCATGCAGCTGCTTCTTTCTCTATCTTCGCATGGATTTTCCACGTCACGTCACGTACAGTACATAAATAAATAAAATAAATAAAATACTATACTAAAATATCACAAACATAGGTATCACAGACTCAAATATCACAGTTCATCTCCATCATTTATTGGGAATCGGTCCTGCCTTTGCATAGCCCTCTCTTCCCTTTCTTTAGCCTCCATCACCTGTCTTAGAAAATTGTAGCCCGCCTGCCATCTTCTTTCATCAGTGATCATGAGTCCGATCATGTTCTCAGGCACAATTGTTACCCCCAAGGCCATTTCCGCGTTGTGTCGCTCTCGTTCCCATCTCTTGCATCCAAATATTGTGTGATTTGGGTCATCCCATTCACCACAATACAAGCACCAATCGTCCGCGGCTTTTCCTATCTTATAGGTGTATTTTCTGAAAGACCCATGCCCGCTTAGGGCCTGGGTTACATAGTAATTTGTGCCCTTATGGCTACATTCTATCCACGCTCTCAGGTTCGGAATGAGTCTTCTGGTCCATTGAGCAGTAGTAGTATTTTCATCCCATCGCGTTTGCCATTGTTCAATGGTCCTGTTCCTCTCTTCCTTCTTTCCCCTTTCAGTCAGATTGGGAATGGAATCCAGACGTATCCTTTCCTCTATCATGAGGTCTATTGGCGGTATTGCCGTTATGACGCACAGTGCGTCAGCCGACACAGTCCTATAGGCCATGGCCACGCGGAGTAGCATCTTCCGCTGCGTTGATATCAACATGCCCCTGTATGTCTTCACTCTGGTGACATCGCCCCACACGGGAGCCGCGTATAGGAGGACGGACTGCACCACTCCGTACATCACTCTTCTCTTATATAGGCCAGGTCCCCTTGTGTTTGAAAGGACCCTCGTTAGGCCGTCGCCTGCCTATTCGCCTTGGTCACAGGTCCTCCTGACGTGTTTATTTAGCCTCAGTTGTCGTCAAGCCAAGACCCGAGATACTTAACGAATCTTTTTGGAATTATCTCCGTGCCAGCCAGCTCGAAGCGAATTCCTTCCCTCTTCCTGCGTCCCCTGATTATGATAGCCTCGGTTTTCTGCGGGGCAATCTCTAACCCATTATCCTCCGTCCAGCGTTTAATTATTGCTAGGCTCTGGTTTGCAGTGCGCGTCAGCTCGTCACTTTTGTCGGCCGTGATTATAAGTGCAAGATCGTCGGCGTACGCGACGGTTGCGCAATTCTTCGGGAGGTCCAGCGTTAGGATGCCATTGTATAACACGTTCCACAAAGTGGGACCGAGTACGGAACCCTGCGGGACACCCTGTGTCAGGTTCATCCTTATTTTCCCAGAGGTCAGCTCTCGACTCGATAAGTAACTCCCGATTGCAATGCGTAAGTAGGGGCTAATTTGAAGCCGGCCCAGTTCGTGCTTTATCAGGTGCCACTTTGCCGTGTTAAAGGCATTTTTTATGTCAATCATGATCACCGCTCCCCATACCTTCCGATCACTGTTCACCCTCTCCAGCACGTGCTTGATGGCTCCTACCGTTGATCTTTTGGCTATGAAGCCGAACTGGGTGCTGGCTATGCCCTCTCTGTTTCCTAACTCCTCTTCCAGCCTGGCCTTCAATAGGTATTCATATATTTTCCCAAGGCAGTCCAGAAGACAGATTGGTCTGTGTTTCCCATCTATTCTTGAATCCCCTTTGGGAATCAGGATAGCCTTGCCTTTTTTCCAGCTGCCTGGAAAGACTCCTTCTCTGAGTAATCTATTCATTATCGTGAGTATTGTGTCTGGTATCGCCTCTATGGCGTACTTCACCGTCTCCGGTTGGATCCCGTCGGGCCCCGGGGATCTCCTGCTCTTCAGCTTCCGCGCTGCCTCTTTTAGCTCTTCCCTAGTAAATGGGTGGAGGGGTAGTTCTATGTCAGGCTCCTGGTTTCCGGGGTCAACCTCTGCTGTCCCAGGAAAGAGTTCAAGCAGTATGTTTTCCCTGCGTGCTTCATCCATCTCGTACGGAGACCTGAATCCCTTCAGGTCCCTGATCGCGATCCGATATCCCTGCCCCCATGGGTCCTCCTCCAGTCTGTCGCACAGCAACTTCCACTCCTCCTTTTTTGCCCTAATAATTTCTTTCTTCATCGCCTTCCTCGCTTCCTTGTAGACCCTTTCCAGTTCGTCAACCTGGTCTTGCGGGGCATTTGTCCTGCCGCGCATTCTGGTGAGCTCTCTCCTAGCGTTTGTACAGGATTGCCTGCTCTCCTTGATGGTATCATTCCACCATACGGGTTGCTTTCTGACCGCCCCTGCGTTGGTCCGCACCGTGCTACTTTCTTGAGCATTCCTAATTACCTCTGTGAGCCCCTGAGTGTCAGTAATGTTATGTTCAAGCAGTTGCAGGGTATCCTTGAGGGTCACTTGATCTATACATCTCTGCCGCGGCTGTTCTGTCCTCTTGACCTGGAGATTGGTCTCTACCCGGAAGGTTATATATCTGTGGAGACTACCGGATTCCTCTTGCGAGACCTGCCAGTCATTAACCTTCGTAGAGATCCGGTCGGAAGCTAGGGTAATATCTATGATTGACGATTGGGCCGCTCTTACGAAGGTGGGTTCCCTTGTAGCGTTACCGATCTCATTGTCTGTAGGGTCCTTTAATCTACACATTATCAAATTTCTTCGCTAAGACAATATATTTAATGTTCTTTAAAATCTATTTCTCTACATATCAAATTCTTCGGAGCTCTCATTAGGAACATTTCAGGTACATACCACCTATAATACATATGTTTTAATTTACATTTGATATTTTCTATTAGAGATATGTCGATTTCACTTAGGTATATTTTAAAAACTAACATATTTTTGTCACTCCACACTATGAAATCACAATGTTCAACTTTAAAAATCAACATTGAAGTCACCACCTGCTAGAGATAGGGATGATTTTTCTTCAAGTGAAATTCTCCATTTGTTTTTGACAAAAAAAAGTTATTATTCTGAGAGTTTGTTAAAACATTCTCAATATTGTGAGGATCCTGACCTGCCAGAAGTTTTGGGCATTTTATCTCTATGATCCTGTTGATTTTTCCATTTTTCAAGACTATTCCATCTACTACTTGCTAAAAAGGGGTAGTTTTTGTTGACAACTAGCCCAATTTATTGTATTTCTTCATCTTCGTCGAGTATTCTGAGATTGTAGCTGGTACGAGCCACTGATTCCATTTCAATTCCATATTTCATGGCACTCGATTGAAAATTTTTGCTTGAGCCCCATAAATGTTCCCTGATGAAATTTTATTCAGTAGAATCACTCACTAGACTGGAAATTCTTTTTGTTAATGAAGAGATGAAAAAATTTCATCTCATTATTTTCCATTTTTCAGAACCCTGAGTAGTTTCACGTAGTATAACAGAATTATTGAAAACCAACTGACCATTTAAAAAGTTTGCCATATTATCTCTAAATTGCTCAACTTTCTTTCTCAATATGTTATTATACTCTTCATCAACAGCAAAATCATCGTATTGAATCTTTAATACAGATTGATAAATGCATGATTCTTTACTCCTCTGCAAATGGGCCACATAATCATTCACATTTATTTCTCTGGTATATCCTTTTGATCTCATTTCGAAATTTGTTCTCAATGAAGGATTTTTGAGATTTTTATATTTTTTCGTGCCTACACTATCAGGATCTTCGTCTTTCGTACCAAGACCCCATTCTCCCAATTTGCTCGTTGAGGCTATAGATGAGTGACCCTTGTTCCTGCAATATTTCTCCAGAAAAAGTAGAATTGCACTAACATGGCTGCAACGCCCAAGAGCGGATGCTTTACACTCACATTGTCCTGAAATTACTGCACCAGACATATTGTTGATTTCAATTTAAACAAGATACCTCTGATGTTTTTGGAAAGAGGCAAAACAGAAGGCTCTCAGCTTGAAAATATTGACTTCTAATTTGTCCATTACATCGTGCACATGATCACTATCTACATACTGACTTCCACGTCTAAAAGGTTTTTCAGTAGTACTTTCATTTTGAATTTCACACTCTTCATCTTCAATAAGAGGTCCAACAATGGAAGTATAAATATGCCCTTTGTTGAAATACTTGGGGATATTTACTGAGGGAAATTTATTCCACTTTCCATCACTTCTTGATGTTATAGAGGATGACGCAGAAGAGCTCGATGCCTGAATGGTAATTTCTCTTTTCTTGTCATACCATAAGCCTCCATCAACTCCCAAAAATATGTAGTGCTCCCTCCCAGCATCGATACAGTTTTTGATTCTGAAAAAGCAATATTCAGTGTGATGTATTGAGGAAATATCAACAACCATTCACCTTTCCACTAAGTCAGTTTTTTTTCCCATCTTTTTGAGTCCTCGGCACTCCAACCATCTTTTCAGTTCTTGCATGGAATGATCAAATAAACTGATCCCCTCTCGAAGATTTGCTCCTGAAACATCTTCGGCGAGAAGAGTTATATTGTTCATTGTGGAACGGTGAAAATAAACAAAAATGAAAACAGGACTTCAAAAATTCCAACCCAAAACGACTAATCAACGAAAATAATAAATAACGACGATATATACGTAAACACAATAAACAAATGAATAATGATTGCCACCTTCGTTGGACAAATTCACAGATGCATTCGGTTGACGCTCACTATTTTCTGATTGGCTCCTGAATGGGAACTTTTGAGCAACCAATTAGAAAAACGTCCGTCAAAGGAACATTTATGTTGGCTCCCCTGGCAACAAAGATGGAAAAATTAAGAACTTTCCTCTCTTTTTTTCAAGGTCAAAGAGCTATTAGAAATCTCCATTGGAAATACTGTTGAATGTATAGAATGTCGATACCTCCGAATGCAACCCATGTGATTCAAGTTTTCAGTCGAGCGAAGACAAACCACTCAATTATATGGGGAACCCCCACTAAATTAGATGAGTGGTTATCACCGAGGGAGAAGGCATTATTTGGCTAACGAAGGGAAAATGGAATTACAAACCAATTTCCCAGGCCGAGGGTTGATCTTCAAGACCTCATGCTATTGTGATTCCATCAAGAAGTGAAGGGAACATGAAAAATCAATTGAACTTCGCGGCGTTCCATGTCGAAACTTCAGCGGACTTGGTTCATGACCTCTGTTCAAAGAACTCCATTTATCAAGGGAGGGTTATTGTCTCGGGAGACATGGAAAAATGAACTCACGAGAAAGAATGTCCATTTCGAATATTTTCTGCCGGTACAGGGCTTACAATCACGAGATGGGAACTTTCTCAGGATACTATACTGGGTTCAACATTTTTTCAGTAGGAGGTACACGGATAATATGAACAATATAATAATGTTTATTCAGATGATTTAATCAAAATTGAGTATCCACACATCGATTTCTTTTGGGAATGAATATTAATAAACTGAGTTTTTCAGCTTGTGCGTGAAATAGATGTTGGGCAAAAACAACTAGGCTCCAGAAAATCCGAAACTGCATAAAGAATTCCCACATTGGTTCACGGTGAGTACTATAAATGTGGTGAAAGAAAAACAAATATCAGGCTCTGTGGAAAAAACATCAGAACGATATGGATTAACTTACATTCAACATACTTAATTTCTCTAGATTATGAAAGGTACTTCGAGTCGTGTGAAAACAATATCGTTTCGGAACCAAAACAATTTTGGCAGTATGTAAAAAAAATAAAAAACGCCTCTAGTCGTATCACTTCTATATGTCACGATGATGACACCGTTACTGCCGGTCAAGAAATTTGTAATTTATTCTCAGATCACTTCTCATCAACTTTCATTCAGCCAATGACCAATATAAATAAAGAAATTTTCGCATATTGTAACGCGCCTAATATATGTAGATAACTATCATATCAGACAAAATTAATGAGAAAATAAAAGCTCTACCTAACAAAGATCCTGGACCAGATTATCTAACAACGAATATGGTCCAAAAATTTTCCTGAAAAACTTTTCTACAAAAATTAAACCGACGAAATACGGAACTGAAAAGTAAAAAATAAAATAAACCTTCTAAGTCTCAAGCTCCTAAACTAATGAAAGTAACTAATTTTGAGTTGGCGCCTAACGAACAATCAACGAAGATCATTAAATTACTTCAAAAAAATTATCAGAATGTCACCGCGCAACTCGATACCATCATTTTACGCCTTACCTAATTCATTTGCTTGTTTGTTTGACGCCGACTCAAAATTAGTTACTTACATCAGTTCAGGAGCTTAGTTATTGAAAAAGTTTATTTTATTTTTTTATTTTCGGTTGCGGATTTCGTAGGTTTAATTTTTCGTTAAAAAGTTTTTATTTTTCAATTTTTTATGACTGAAATCTACTAATTACTACCTACTTGTTTTTTGATTACTTCCAAAATACTTGCTTACCCACCTTACTTCAACTATTACCAGTTAAATAATATGATTATCTACTTTTATTATTTGTTGTGAAATATATTATTTTTGTTGTTCTGGTTAGTTTATTTCATTACTTTGTATATCATTCCATCCTCTCATAGAATATAATGATTGTGACGGATGTGGGAGAACAAAAATAATGACATTAGCGATCTGTCATTGTCAACTACATATGTGTGCCAATGTTCACAAGTGAAAAATCAATTATCCCCTATTTTCCTACCCTTAAGGGTGGATGATTCCATTCAATTCAAATATGATCAACTATGAGGTATACCCTATCTAACAAAAAAAGAATCATCCAAATCGAAGAACCCAGTACAAAGTTATGCCTGATAGAATCGGTTAACGGACCAGAATTCAGAGGGTGAGTGATCAATATCCTTCATTTTGCAACCCTTAGGGCTGGATTTCATCTTTTAAATTCAAATGGGACCAACTTTGAAGTACTCTATCCACTGAAAAAAGAAATATCGAAATCGGACGTCTCAGTAAAAAGTTACGCGTGATCATACATAAAAAAAAATATACGCGTCGAATAGAGAACCTCCTCCTTTTTGGTTTTGGTGGTTAAAAACCTAGTTGAACCGTTGTACATAATTTTCAATAAATCCTTGAAGGAAGGATACATACCAAGTATATGGAAACAGGCTTATATCGTCCCAATCCATAAATCTGGAAACAAACAACTAGTTCAGAATTACAGACCAGTATCAAAACTCTGCATCCTCGCTAAATTATTTGAATCAATAATATTGGAATTCCTTAGCTATGATGTTATCAATTCTCTCAACATTGGACAACATGGGTTTTAAAAAAAATATAAGTGGACACGAACCAATTCAGCAACACTGAATACATACTTGCGAACCTAAATAACAAGTATCAAGTAGATGCGATTTTCACCGACTTCAGTAAGGCCTTCGTTAAGATAGACCACGGTCTGCTTGCTTTCAAGCTTGCTGAGGTCGGTGTTAGCGAAACACTTTTGAGCTGGTTCAAATCATATGTCTACAACCATTCTCAAGTTATAACAATAGGTAAACTATATATCACCAAGGTGTACCCCAAGGCTCACACCTTAAGCCCTTTTTATTTTCTTTATAATTGATATTTCAAAATGTTTCAGATTATCGTGGTTTCTAATGTACGCCGATGATTTGAAGATCTTTCACAGTGTTAAGAATCAGCTGGATACTTCTCTGATCTAGACAGATTCTATTCATATTGGGTTGACAATGCTTTATATTTGAATCTCAGCAAAAGTCATCAAAGTACTTTCAGCAGAAATAGCGACACAATTATTTCCAATTACAGATTATCAAATCATTTTCTCGTTATTCGCGTTGAAGTAAAAGATCTGAGAATAATTTTTATGAAAAAATGTTGTTTCATTAGCATATTGCCTATATTTCTAAAAAAGCAAATATCAGAATAATTTCAAAGATCCTATAACTGTTCGTACCTTTTCATGGCTTACGCAAACAGCACCTGAAACTATGCCTCTACAATATAGAACCTTCACTACATAAAACAATTGGAAAATATTCAAAATGAATTCATCCATTATATCAAGAATACATATTTTCGTGATATGCCTCATAATTGTATGAGAAAAAAATTCAATTCACTACCTCTTGAAAATAGAAGAGATATTGCCGCTACAAAATTTTCTTTCAAATTGGTGAATAATATGATAGACTCAGTGCCAATTAATAACTCCCCCACTCGTTGTGAACAATTATTTCACACAACAATGACTAACACAAATTATTATTTGAACTCCCCTCATCATCGTCGTTTCAAAAACTACAATTCCATATCAAATTTGATCGACATAGATATATTACGTAATTCATTCACCACATTTGTAAATAAACTCAAATATTTATTTTTCGATTCTCTGAAAGTATTAGCATCATGCACATTTTCATGTTCTCACTTTTCCTTTAGATTGTGTATACATATACCCCACTGAATTTCCAAGTTTAGTACTCATACCATGTTATATCTTCCTGTGAATACTGTTTTGGGTTCGCCCTGTTTGTATTCCTGAATAAAAAAACTAAAAAAGCTAAAAAAAAACTATTCTGGGAGTATTACATTGCACGAAAAAATTACTCTCGCTCTTCTTTAGTTATACAAGAAAAACTTAAAATTCTATTTTTGTTTTTTTACGCATATAATTTTCATTTCAAAATATATCAAAAAATGGAAACAAAAGGGTTATTGTATCTGAAATTTGCTATAATAGTGGACTAATGAATCTTCGATACATTTCGTGTCTTCACGGCCACCAAGTTATATTTTTTCAAATAAGGACCTGCTTTTTTTATTACAAATTTTAATAAACCGTTAAAACCTAAAATTCAGTGATATATCACACATTCCATTTTAACGATGTTTTAACATCATCAGTGACAACAATTTTTAATTGCGGTCCTGTCGTTGTTCTTTTGTAAATTCATTTTGATTTCGTCAAAACGAATACAACAATAGGTATACTCCGACATTGTCTAACAATTTCGATAAAAAAGATAGCATTATCTGTGAATTTTTTTTTTTATAAGACTTGTAGAAATCAAACAAACAAGCAGAAAAATCATTTATTTTATAATAAATTGATGGTGGAAAATGAAACGAATAAAGAAAACAAATAAATGATATATTACATTAAATGCTCGATGTGTCTGCACATACAATTTTGATGGCAATTTTCTAACATGGTGGGTGTAATGCTATTACATGCATCCCTAAATATTTCTTCGAGATGGTCGATATTTGTAGTCGGTGTC
Source organism: Gonioctena quinquepunctata (assembly GCA_018342105.1). Classification (NCBI taxonomy): domain Eukaryota; kingdom Metazoa; phylum Arthropoda; class Insecta; order Coleoptera; family Chrysomelidae; genus Gonioctena; species Gonioctena quinquepunctata. The sequence continues at coordinate 46,299 of JAFIRS010002248.1, read as the reverse complement.
AAGAAGACTTTATCCTTTACGTATCCGCAGACAAAAATTCTAAAGGAGTAAGGTCTGGGGATCGAGCTGGCCAGGGAATCGGTCCATTGTTTCCAATCCTTTTTTTTGAATATTGCATCTGAATGTTCCCTTACTATTGCTGAGTTATGGGGAGGGACACCGTCTCATTGAAAATATTTCATCCAAATCAGTTGATAAGAAATGTAATTACATTTCACCATTTAAATGCTCATAATAAAAGAAAGGACTTAGTATGTTTGTTCCCAAAATTTCCATCTAAGCATTTATTCCGAACCTTTCCTGAAAATTGGTTTCTCTGTATCATTCCACCGATAACGGATGTTCCTGTTAAACCAACCATTATTGGTGAATTTTGATTCCTCACTCCATATAATTTTTTTAACAAATATCTTCAACTTCCCGATTTTTACGACTTAGCTACTCAGGTACAGGGTACGTAATCCCTTTGCGTACCCTGTAGCATTTTATATTTGTAATTTAACAAATTTTTTCTTACAGATTTTACGGTAATCACTAAATCCTAAAATTGAATGAAATAATAGTTCTTATAATTTTTAATATTCATTAGGTAGTATTTGCTTACCCAAAACATCTATTCGGTTCTTTGAGTCGAGTGCGCCATAGTCTCTCAAATTTCTATCTAAACGTCTAAATATTTTGATGTGTGGAATAGGACGATCTTGTATAATAGGCCAGTAGAGATAGAGAGGATTTCCCAAAATTTAATAATAATTCCAAAAGTTTCAAAACTTTAGTAGAGTGAAGAGGACTTTCAAATGATATTTAGTCTGATTTTGCAACCTTTTTTTCGGAACGGAAGATGTTGAAAATCAAGATTTAATGAATTTTCACATTATTATCGCGGAAAAATTTGCAAAAGTATTGCAAACTTTCGAAGTTTTGAAAAATAGCAATTCACATCCTATGATAATTTTGCAACCATTACCATTCAAACAAAACGAAAATGTTTGTTTTATCAAAAAAAAATTGTTGTTGATCCTAATTTTTTTCATGAAATTGATTTTTTATATTAAAATAAGTATCGGAATTATTACAAAAGTTTCAAATAATGATTGCAAGTGGAGATGTCCTGACGTACAATGTATTCATTAATTCGCAACCTCCCTGCAACACGGAAATGAGGGTAAAATCAAAATTATTTTTTTTTCGTATTTGTACTCTACCAAAAAAAGCAAAATTTCTGCGAATCGGGCAGACAACTCATTTTACCAATTGTTGGCTGTATAATAATTTGCAAACTATGTTACAATGCTGTACATTAGGAATTGAAAAAATATATATATATTTTTGCAACACCTGTGTTATCTGAATAATAAAGATTTTATACACGTAATAAATGACATTGATTGTGTTACCAAGTTAATTATCGACCAAGAAGAAGCTCGTCAACGGTAGGTGAAATCATTGTTGAAAGCTAACTTTTTCGATATGAATTAATTACAATTAGGAATTTGCATAGTAAGTTTCAACAGAATCGGTTCACAGGTGTAAAATTAATAAATCATCCCCTATTTTTCTACCCTGAGGGGTCTAATTTTTTTTCCAAATTCGAACGGGACCAACTTACAAGCATACCCTATACAATAAAAAGAGAATCATCCAAATCGGATAACCCAGTACAAAGTTATGCGTGGTAGAATCGATTATGAAGTAAAAATTCAGTGGGTGAACCAACAATCAAGGGAAAGAATACTCGAACAACCTCAGAGCTAATGCAAAATGCACTGAGGACAGTAGAGGAATGGTGTAACAGAGAGAGCCTAAGGGCAAATCCGAACAAAACAACACTAATTCCCTTCACCCGGAGAAGAAACATGGGAGATCTCATACCTCCCAGACTATTCGGTGAAACATTACAAGTAGTAGAGCAGGTGAAATATCTAGGGCTGATTCTTGACAAGAAACTAACCTGGAACCCGCATCTTCAACATGTAACCAACAAAAGCAAGATAACCTTCATGATGTGCAGGAGAGCTTTTGGAAAAACCTGGGGGCTTAAACCGAAAGCCATGCACTGGCTTTACACAGCGTAATAAGACCAAGAATAACTTATGGTTCACTCTTATGGTGGCCAAAAACAAATCAAAGACAGGCAAAAACCAACCTTGGGAAAATCCAGAGGCTTGCCTGTCTCTGTATCACGGGTGCAATGAGTAGCACTCCAACAGCTGCAATGGAAATCATCCTAAACCTCGAACCCCTTGACTTACATGTCATTGGAGAGGCCAGGATGAGTGCATACAGACTGAAACAAACAAAAAACTGGAGAATCCGAACAACTGGACATACCAGAATCACTCATGTAATCAACATCGAAGAACTCGAAATGATTTCAGATTACATACAACCCCTATACTCATTCGAAAAACCATTCGAAACACGAATTGATGGATCTGGATGGGCCCCGAGTATATAATCACAATCAACTGCGGACATAGTCTGGTATACAGACGGTTCAAAGACAGTTGAAGGAACGGGAGCAGGAATACATGGGGTAAGGCCAAGAAGGGATTACATAATACCACTTGGTAAATGCTCCACGATATTCCAAGCTGAAGCACATGCTATCATGGTATGCATTCAGAAGAATCTAGAAAGTGGTTATAGGAAAAACACATCTACATTCTATCTGACTGTCAAAGTGCTATCAAAGCACTCAACTCTATACAGATAAAGTCCAAACTGGTCTGGGACTGCCTCCAGAACCTCATCGAGCTGGCAAAACACAACAAGGTCACCTTGATGTGGGTGCCAGGTCATAGAGGCATTGAAGGCAACGTCAAAGCGGACCAGCTAGCTAGACAAGCATCTGAAACGCTATTCACAGGGCCAGAACCTGCACACGGGATTAGCAAAAACCGATGCAGGACCCTGATCGACGAGTGGATAAAAAGAAGGCACCAACAATATTGGGATCAAACTGTCGGGCAAATACACAGCAAAGTCATGGTAGGGCATCCAAACCGGACCCTGACGGCTGACCTTCTGAACCTGAACAGAACGAAGGCTCGTATAATAATAGGTCTGTTGACTGGACACTGCGGCCTAAGAAAACACCTAAACACCATGGGAGTACGCAGGGAAACCGTGGAGTGTAGGCTGTGTGATGAAGAGGAGGAAACAGTCTCTCATATTATCTTCGACTGTGACGCCCTAAGTAGTAGGCGACACAGAACCTTCAGAGAGATCAGCCCGGAAACAGGCATGAATCCGAAGAACCTTATCAACAGGCTTCTTAACCTAATTAAAGGCACAAACCTGTTTGAATGAGGAACCACTGACGACAGAGTGATACAATAGACCCCAGCTGGTCGCAGTGTCAAGGGAAGCTAAGTGCCAACCCTGTCTCTGGCTCGTCAGCCTTCAACCAACCAACCAACCAACAATCATCCCCCATTTTCCTTCCCTCAGGATTGGATTTCTTTTTCAAATCCAAATGGACCAACTTTGAGTTATATCCTATCCATTAAAAATGAAATAATCAAAATCGGAATATTGTGTAAAAATATATACGCGTCGACTAGAAAACCTCCTTTTGATTTCGTCGGTTGAAAAATAAACAAATATAGAAATAAATGTATTGTTACCCCCGGCAAACATATTTCGACAATATTTCACCCTACTCTGCTCATTCAGATTGGTGTTAATTAGAATTTCTAAAACGCAAATGTTTGGGATTCCACGTTGAAAATATAAGGAGAGCTAAACATTTTCGAAATGAAAAAGCACTCCATCAACCACATGTTATTTCAGTATTGGAATTTAATAATATTTATTGTCCTGAACACTAGTTGAAATCACATAATTCATAGAAATATATATTTACTCTTCCGCTATGTACTGAGACTGAGTAATATCAGTCATCACACATGGCAGCTGCAGCATTAATTATTCCCCCTGGGTGTCGGCCTCATTTCTCAAAATATCAACAAACTTATCCATGCGACGTACAATTAAAATATAACTCCATAATTCATTCTGACTGACATTGTATGGATTACACACTGCCGACAAATGTAATCGCTTTCCTTCACAATTTCGGAAGCATCTGCCCTAGGATGCCATTTATTTCGCGACACGTGGCATATTGTAGATCTTTTCACAAAAATTACATAGCAAGTAATCCCAACTCTTTCACTGTCGCACCTCAAAAATCCTGAGTTTTTGTATACAGCGTGTAGATACCCTGTACAGAAAATATATATATATATATACCGGGTGAGTCTGAGAGATGGGGCACCCCTATTTTTGAGAGAAATAATCCGATTCAAAGCACGAAAATTCAGGGGGCTATTGAACAACTAAAATGTGATTTTTTTAGATAAAAATTAATTCTGTAGCACTTCCGGTTTCGCCAGAAATGATCTGAGTATTAGTTTTTCAAATGGAACACCTTGTACATTTTCTTTTTTAAAAAAAAATTTTTTTAAATTTTTTTTTTTAAGGATGATGATTTTTTACATTTTGAACGTTCCTCTCCATGCCATGTTGTCCGAGAAAATGAAATTAGATTTTAATTACAATACTTTGCCACCAGCGCTGTTTGAATGTGACTAAATCACTTTTTTTCGATTATCTCATGTTTTTTAAATGGCGTCTCTATGGCATCTCTCTGCAACAGATTGTTTCGAAGGAAAGGAATCGAATGATACCAAAATTTTGAATATCTGTCGATTATTTTCAGAGTTATCACTATTATAAAAAAAATTACCACAAAAAAGTGCAGCCGCTGGACTAAACAACACCAAAATGATGGAAATTTTTAAATATCACTTCTACTCAATTGTCTCGTAACGATTTTCAACATTGAAAATTATCATACGTTAAATTTATTATTTTGAATTTGAATACGCGATTTTGAGGATTATCAACATTTATTACAAATTTTTGAAAACAACAAATACGTAGCACAATGCTCTAATACTCTTACTATAAAAATTTCTCAAAATGTTGGCCATTATGTTCCATGCATAATTGCACCCTTCTGACTGCTGCTCGAACTGCTCTAGTTAACTCTGCTGGGCTGATATTATTGAAAGCTGTGATGACTTTTTGTTGCAGTTCCTCGCGTGTCTCACTAGAAGTTGCATATACATCATTTTTAATTGTTCCCCATAAATAATAGTCTAAGGGGGTTAAGTCTGGTGACCTAGGTGGCCATCTGATGGGACCATGTGTAGAAAATAGTTTATTTCTGTAAGCATTATTCAGGTAATTGATTACCATTCCATGATTATGAGGGGGTGCACCGTCCTGTTGAAAATAGAAATTTTGCAGAACCAATGGAAGGTCGTCAATGATTGGCTCGATAGCATCCCGAAGAAACGTTAGGTACCTCGCTCCAGTAAGTGATCCATAAAAAAAAATTGGCCCCATGAATCGATCTCCAAGTATACCCATCCAACAGTTAAATCCGAACCTTTCTTGAGGATTACCTTGATGTAAAAGCCTTGGATTCTGCTGTGCCCAATATCGAGTATTATTCCTATTGGTGAATCTTGTTTCATCTGAGTATAAAATTCTCAAAGGAAATTGAGGATTTTCGCGAACATTATGAAGAAACCATCGACAGTATTCAAGTCTTCTTTCATCGTCTCCACCATAAAGCCTTTGATGTATCGGATATTTATACGAGCGAAAGTTATGCTTTTTCAAAATTCTCTGTACAGTCGATTGACTTGCGTCACATTCATTAGCTAATTCTCGTGTTGAAGAAGTCGGATTTACCTCTACATATCCTAGAACGTCTATCTCTTTATCTTCGCTGACTATTACATTTACATTTCGATTTCGAATACGTCGGTTGTTTGGCTCTTGTCTCAACTGACGTTCAAGTTTCACGAAGTATGTCCTACACGGATGTCTCCTACCAGGAAACCTCCGTTTGTATAAATTTGATGCAGCCGTAGAATTCTTCAGACACTCGCCGTAAATTGAAAGCATGTCAATTTTTTCATTTTGGCTAAATTTATCCATGACACAGTTATAATGATTGGACTGAGATAACAGTTATTTCGTATTAATACTTATTTGACAGCAGATATTCATTTATTTTTTTATCCAAAGGCGACTTTGACAAAATTTGGAGTTGACGATGGAAACACATTCCTTTATTGAAACAGATTAAACTATTAAACACTTTCAGAATCTGTGAAAATGGATAGTGTAATTTATGTGTTCCTATCAACCATAATGGGTCCATCATGGGAATACTAGTAATTAGTCTTTTTGAAGACGAATTACTTTCAAAATGTTAATTATAGACGTAATGAAATATCTGCTGGTAGCAAACCAGAATTTTCATTACATTTTTCTGGAGTATGCATCTATTGGAAATACATACATCAAATTTGCCAACTATTCTTATTGGTTTAGTAAGTGAAATAATGTTATTATTTGGGATTTTTATTAGTCCAGCGGCCACAATACTTTTTGGTACATTTTTTGTAATAGTGATAAATCTGAAAATAATTGACAGATATTCAAAATTTTGGTATCATTCGATTCCTTTCCTTCGAAACAATCTGTTGCAGAGGGTGTCCCACAGAGATGCCATTTAAAAAACATGAGATAATCGAAAAAAAGTTATTTTGCCACATTCAAACAGCGGCTGGTGGCAAAGTATTGTAATTAAAATGCTAATTTCATTTTCTCGGACAACATGGCATCGGAGAGGAACGTTCAACATGTGAAAAATCATCATCCTTAAAAAAAAATCTGGAAAAAAAAAATAATATAAAATTTAGCTTATCATGTTCAGAATTTGCTCTAGATTTCAAAAATGTGAAAATGTACAAGGTGTTCCATTTGAAAAACTAATACTCAGATCATTTCTGGCGAAACCGGAAGTGCTACAAAATTATTTTTTATCTCAAAAAATCACATTTTAGTTGTTCAATAGCCCCCTAAACTTTCGTGCTTTGAATCGGATTATTTCTCTCAAAAATAGGGGTGCCCCATCTCTCAGACTCACCCGGTATATATATATATATATATAAAAATATTTAATGACTGAATATATATATATATCGAAATAGAAAGGGAATTGTGGCATTGCAGACAATTTTTTTTATTCCAGAAAAAAAAAATCGAGCAGAATGCGAATCCGTGACCTCTAGATTACTTGTCTCATGCTCTACCAACTGAGCTATCGAAGACACAGGGTTCACACCTGCATTTCGCGATTCAGTTTTTTCCCAGAATTTAATGTTTGTTGTTAATGTTGTTATCGAAAAATATTACACTATACGCAAGACAATACTAAAGGACAATTTACCTTTTTTTTTAATCTATAAATGGAAAATGCACCAAACAAATTAGGCAGTATAACAAAAGATATTGCAAAATTTCTTAAACTAGAAAATTCTGATCGCTACACAGGACACTGTTTTCGCAGATCTACGGAAACTATTTTAGTCGATGCTGGCGGGGATCTATTGGATTTGAAGAGACATGGTGGCTGGCAATCGTCTTCAGTAGCAGAAGGATATGTTGACAATTCCTTAAAAAACAAAGAACTCACCTTATCGAGAATATCCTCCGCTATTTTACATAATAGTAATACAACCTCAACAAATGAAAATATTACAATGTCATATGATTGGACACATCGAAATACTTCTAATATATTTAATAATTGTACAGTTACCATAAATAATGTTCTTAATGTTAATTAAACCAACGTAGTAGTAAATAGAACGAATTATATCCTGTATGATCATCAAAGTTGTGAAACATATTTCCTCTATGATTTTGTAAAAAAATTTTCAAAAACTCTAAAGATGCAATAATATACAAGGTATCCCATTCGAAGAAATGAAGTACCCTGTCATAACTAGCTTTTAGATATCTCTGTATACATGAAACAAACAACAAAAAACGACAACTAAAATAAAAAATCGACGTGTTTAAGCATAATTTACTATACCTAATAATAATGAAAATATTAAAAGTGGTCCAGACTTTTTTGGCACAATGTATATGGCCGTAGGTAGAGTATAGTACGTAATGCGTGTTGTAAAGCAATTACGCACTCATGGAATTACGTAATTTTTCCATTCGTGCGTAATATGCTTTTTACAACACTTGATACGTAATAAACTATTAATATTCTACGATTATGCCGAAAAGTATGGGGTGCTTTTTGGTTACGTATCTTTGAGAATCATAATACTTTTAGAGTAAGATCCCAGAGCCAGCAAATCTACCTCATTTTAGCAAAGCTGAAATTTGAAGTATGAATAGTGTGATATGTAGTTGAGAACGTATGCGTACTTGCTAGCTTGAAAGCAGGTATCAGATACAAAAGTACATAAAAAACTTTCTTACTTACGTTGTAAAGCATGGTAATGCGTTTGGCAATTAAAATTATCCAGTTAGCCGAGCGGTCTAAAGCGCGAGATCTAAGCTGTGGATCTCAAAAGTTTGCAAGGGTTCGAATTTTTTTTTATTTGTCACTTTTTAATTGAGAAATGATTTAGTTTCATGTTGAATATTCAAATAAATAAAAAACAAATCATTTCTCAATTTCAATGGTTTTTTTTTAATGGTCAGGCGCGTGGATTTGAACACTCGCCAGTTTTTTATATTAGAGCTTAGATCTTGCGCCTTAGACCGCTCGGCCAACTGGACTGTCAAACGCATTACATATCACACTACTCATACTCAAAATTTCAGCTTTGCTAAAATGACGTAGGTTTGCCGGCTCTGGGAGCTTGGACTATTTTAATTGATTTCGACCAAGCACCCCACGCTTTTTGGCATAGTCATTGAATATTAAAACTATTTTTTACTTTTCACTGCGTTAAAAGCGTGTTCTCATCCTTGGAGAGACGTGGAAAGAGTTTTTCATAATTCAACACTTGTGCTGACTGAAGATCCCAGCTATTCCCCACTGTTCATACCAATTTTCAGTCGTTATATCTGAATTTATATATATATATATATATATATATATATATATATTAAATATCAAGTAGAAATGGGGAAAGTTTTTTGAAATGATATACGACTGCTGAGCTTGAATACGGGATACATTAGAATTCCTTTGAAATATTATAGTTATCCTTTGTCCATTTCTTCATAATATGTGTAGAAAAACCTAAATCTTGTTCGTCTGAGTCAACTTTTATTTGTTGCTTTTTTTACTTTTCAAAGATCGAATATCAGAAATTCCATTGATTAATGTTTAGATATTTGTTTCAGCAACATTTACATATGAAAACTATGTTGATATATCATTTGGATCGGGAGATATCATAAAATTTGGGAAACCTTAGCAGTGAAATTTTGAATAATCCCTGACATTCTTTGAAATGGTCATACTTTTTTATACGACTTTTTGATTTAATACAAGAACTTTGCGAAATACTAGTAAAAGCAATTTCAATGAATAGTGCTCGTTTCTCAACGTAGGTTCCAGCTAAGATGTCTAAAAACCATGGTGTATTCACTTATACCTGTAAAATATTGAGACAAACTGGGGGACACCAGCCCACTTGATAAAGGGAGTTATCTAGAGTTTCAGATGGCGCCGACGTCGTTTCTTGTCATAATTCAGTAAACTGCAATTACAGACCACACAGGGTGTTTTTGTGATTTGTGTCTATGATCCGTGATTGTGCTTTTGTCGCCTTTAAGGTTATGTCAATTCGTTGGGGAATATTTTGAGATTGATCGATCGATGTAACATATTTTACAACAAACTATTCCAAGTACTTATGTCAGTGTTATATAGAATTTTCGAGAGGTGTTCCGAAATAATTCTGATTACGGCTCCACCGAGTTGGTACTTATGTATTTCTGTCCCTGTTTGCTCATGATAAAAATCTTCTGATGGAGCGGATAATGATTTTATGAAGTGCTGTAAATTTACATACAATTACTTAATTTACCTTTCAAACCAATAAAAGTACGGGAGATGCAATCTCTTTCGCTTTCTGAAAAATCTATATACTAGTCTGAAGGAAGTGTTTTGCGACATATCTAAAGCTACTGACTGTTACGTAAGCTTTATCTCTACAGCTTCAGAGGGCGAAGCTTCAATTGGTTCAAATCCTATCTGAGTGAAAGAACCTCTCAGCTTCTGGACAAATTCAGAGGTGTTCACTATTTTGGCAGACAACACGACTATCTTATCGCAAGAACTCAAATTACCTTCATATAGCGGATTAAAAATAGCTTATGCATTATTTTGGCATCCTGGAGGACTCCATAGATTTCTCCAAAACCTTCTGATATTACATAGAAACTGCTCGCAGTGGAGAGACTGGAGAGATGGAAAAAACTGAAATCAATGCTACATAGGAAACTACGTTGTCAGCTGGGGTCAATATCACCAATTGTTCAAATTATGTTATTAATACAGTGTGGCCCATTTAAAATGGAACCACCCCTGCAGAATACGCATTTTTCAGTCAATCTCAAAAAAAATTTTTTTTAATATTAAGCATCAAAAATTATATCTTGACACAAATTTTCATAACTTCAGTTTCATTTCCAAGGCACTCTATGGTTTTTTTTCTTTGTCAAGAACGGCAAAAGTTTATAAGGCAATTTTTGTTTTAAAATTTGACTACACCACTGGATTTGTAGTCGTTATAAATGGAAACCATCAAAATTTCATGAAAAAAAATTGGTTAACAACGAAGTTACAACAACTTTAATTTTGGAAACAAAGTATTTGATTATAATTTTTATTTAGATTAAGGACATATTCAAAATCTGGCAACACTGCCGATACAAAGTAGAACACCAGTGAATTTGTACAGCCAAAAAGTGAAGTCAATAGCTCATTCCGTTCTACAGTTATAACTCCTGAAAGTTTGGTAATGTGAGCGATTTGTGGTGTACTAAATCACAGCCTACTATTGATTTAGTACAATACCTATGCCAGAGATTCCCAGATCTACAATGTGAAAAAAGTAGGACTGGACCTACCCGTAGCACTGTTTGGCACGCCTCTGAACATATATGGCAAATATCGCCCCGATTTGTCTCAAAATCCCATGTCATGATGTGTACACTGTCCTTCATCTATCCTTTGTGCGGGCTTTTTCATAATGGAAAATGAGAAAAATTATTGTGCTGTCACTGGATGAAGCATATTAATAGATTCCAGGATTTCTCTTCTCTGAAGGGTCATTTAAATTTGTTAGCCTTTACTGCTGTAACTGCTTTGAATTCAACACGAAACTTATGGCAGTACAACGTATATTGATGTCCTACGGACGTGATGTGAATGCTTACAGTGTTCTCAAGATTTCCATCATTATCCTTACTTGTGCAGAGTGGAAGGACTTAATTGAAACGGGATATCAGACATGAATGTCACCCACTTGCTTGTTTAGTTTATTCCATTGAATTCAGTTTGTAGTTCAATGGTGTTACAATTCCCAATGTAGAATATACGATCCCAATGTTTTTGAGGAAGTTAGCAGTATTCCTCGGCATTTTTTGTCACCAATGCTGACGGTAAGAGAATTATGATTTGGTAAGTATTTTGAAAAAGATATGATTGGAGAAATTTTGGTTTGTCGAAGAATAACTGTCGAAGTCGGTTTTTGAACCTGTTGCAGACTTTACTCAAATCACTCTATGCTTTCCCAACGACATTTTGACTTTCTAATAGGTCAGCGCCCTGATTGGCGAAGGTAATTCTTACGTTATAAGGTGAAGGTCAAGAAAATGAGATCACCCAGTATCTTCACGAAATTTTCACAGGAGCTTCAGAAGACGATAAAAATAGTATAGCAATCGAAAATTTAGCGCGGAAAAGATAATTTCAGGAGATATGTGCCCCCGAAGGTCCATAAAGAGAGGTTATGGAATATCACTTATGGAAACTGCAAACTGATATAAAGAATAGCTTTTCACACTAAGAATATCAACTGTGCACTCATTTAACGTTCAAGAAATATAAAAATCACTTAATGTTTAATAAAGTCATAAAAAACTCCAATTACGTTTCATTAAATTTTTCACATGAAATGTCAAAAACAAATATTGGTGATTGTATTGTGCATTGATCTTGGCGTTTTATGGACATGTCACGAAAATTTTCACGAAATAATCACAAAACTATCACAGGTGCTTTAAAACTCGATAAAAACACTTTAGCAATCGAAATCTAAGCGGGAAAAATATTATTTGGGAATTATGGACTTTTAAAGTTAAAAAAAGTGTGGTTTCGCTTCTTCAATATTAAAATGTGTAGATGGGTTCCAACTTGTCCTTCTGTTCGTTAGCAGCATATTTGCGAATTTGTTCGCCCATTAAATTTTTGTTCGAAAAATATTTTTGATGTAGACAATAAAATGTACATTAAATTTTTTCATATCTATCTCTAGATACCTAACAGAAAACTGATTTTTCAAAACAAAAACTAATCATTGTCAGTCAGTTTTCGAATCGACAATGAATGTGGTACGATTATGTCAACTTTGCGAAAATAACCAAGAATTGCTTATTGAATTGAGAACTTGGGGTTTGATACCTAAAGATGACGATTATATCTGTGTTAGGTTAGGGTTGTGTTCCTTCTTTTCAAGTAACCATTTGGTTAGAGTGAGGCGTCGCTTTGTTAGGTTGATTAGCATGTTTTCAAATTAGATAACAAAAGGTTAGTCAAGTTAGGTTAGGCTGTGTTCCTTCTTTTCACGTAAGAAATTGGTTGGATCGAAATTTCCGCGAGTGGAGCGAAGCGTCGCTTTATAAGTTGATTAGCTTGATTCAACTTGGATAGCAAGGTTAGCCAAGTCAGGTTAGGTTGTGTTCCTTCTTTTTACGTAAGAAATTACGATCGAAATGTTCGCGAGCGGAGCGAAGCGTCGCCTTGTAAGCCTGATTAGCTTGCATTCAACTTGGGTAACAAGGTTAGCCAAGTAATGTTAGGTTGTGTTCCTTCTTTTTACGTAAGAAATTGATTGGATGTTTCCTCGTATGCCTCGGCCAGGCATACAAGGAAACATCCAATCCAAATGCGTTTCTTATTTAAATATGTTTGGTAACTTTCTAAATGCGGCACATCAACTTCATGCTTAATTTTCAAAAGCTATAAACTCTCCCAAGAAGCGTGGTGATATATTATTTGCATTTTGAACTTATATTGATACATATATCCATCAGAACTATCAGATCGTCTTTTCATGATGTAACAGTTATCATTTATATGCCCAATATGTATGACACATTGAATTTCAGTACTTTCTTTTCCCCATGGAGACATAGGCAACGTCGCATATCAATAAACTTCAAGATCCGTGAGATGCGGATAAACATAACACCTTCACCAACGTTTGATTTTGATATTTCTTCTGTAAAATTATATGAAAAGTAATCGGAGTTTTTTCATTATTTTATCGAAAATTAAGTGATTTTAATATTACTTAAACGTTAAACGAGTGTGCAGTTACTAGATTAGTGTAAATAAAAATTGTTTATATCAGATCACAATACCCAGAAGTTACATCCTATAACCTCTCCCTATGGACCTTCGGGGGCCCATAACTCCTAAAATTATCTTTTCCGCGCAAAATTTTCGATTGCATTACTGTTTTTATCGTCTTCTGAAGCTCCTGTGAAAATTTCGTGAAAATACTGGGTGATCTTATTTTCTTGACCCATTCCCGTTATAATTACCTTAAATTTATCAATATGGGGGAAAATGGAAGTAATACAGAAGACGAAAATTGGGCAATCAAGACATTTTGCCTTATAAGTCGAAGGCATAAATAGGTAAAATTGCCTTCAGAATAGTCGAATGATGGTAAAAATTCAGTCATTTCTACCTATTATAGGTTATAAACACTGTAATAACAATCGAAGGTCAGAATAAGATGATAAGAATTTAGTGTACATTGTGTATCTTAACCTACCTGCCTATTCGTAAAAGCTTTGAAGAGGACATGAACATGACTTATGAAAAAAAACTGTCAAGAAACGTACAGCAGAGAATGATGTATGCAAGTGATGGTTTCGCATTCATATCTAGTTCGGGTTTCATTAGCGATAGAAACTTTTTTGTGATAATGTTGAATTCTACTCGTGTAAAACAAGTGGGCCCCTTCGAAAATATCAAATTTGTATAGAAACACATCATAAAATTAAGTGTACTTCCTCAACTGTTTTCATTAAACACTGCAAGAACTAATTTCATAGGTGAAGTATGTATATACATATCATATTCACCTATTTTTTTATTATGTATCATTAAAATGTGGTCGATTCGAGAAAATTATGGATCATTTTTGCAATGGCGGAAACGCTTCAAACCAAAAAATATGGTAGGTACCTTTAAGTCGCATTTTCCTAAAATTTCAACTATGAGAACAAATAGGCTTTGTTCAAAGTCGAAACTTACCTTTAATCCTCACTCATTTTCCTTATCTTGGGATTCCAGACTCTTTCACATTGTGGTACACGTGATGGAATACAAATATATCATTGGATGTTTTGTCATGCGATATGTCTATACCTTCCGTTCTCTGGTTGGATTGTAATCGTGGATAATAAATTTGTATTGTTATTCGATATTCCGAGCAGTAACACTCAAATTATTGGGGATAATACCATAAGTGCTTTAAAAATTACCGATAATTCTGAAAAAAATATGTTTTTTAAAAACTGCACGAGTATATTTTTTCCGTTGTTTCAAAGCATGAATTATTCGGTTAGTTTTCAAAGCACGAATGGTATTCGGTAGAAAATTTCAAGAATACAAAAATATTCATATTATATATTGTTATAGTTGATACTACAATTTTTGTAAGTAATATTGTCACTGCAGTTGAATTGTCACCTAGCGCGCTGAATTACAGAGATAATCCACATAGTGGATTACCGCTGTAATTCAGCGATAATTCCACACTTCTTATATATATATATATATATATATATATATATATAACCTGTGGTAGAAGTCCATTGTATCTCGAAGTGGAGTGGTATAATTTTATGAAGAAGAAAAAGAATCTACACTTCTTATATATATATATATATATATAATTATATAATGTGGTAGAAGTCCAGTATCTCATAAACAATTATTATACCATCGATTAGGTGAACATGTTTCGAACCTCTATAGGTTCATCATCAGCATATATAAAAGTATTCTACAATAAAAGAAGAACAAAGACTTAGTTACATGGCACTTATTGTATCACATTACCCATGTAACTAAGTCTTTGTTCTTCTTTTATTGTAGAATACTTTTATATATGCTGATGATGAACCTATAGAGGTTCGAAACATGTTCACCTAATCGATGGTATTGATCTAATCGATTGTTAATATTATATTGTGGAGACGACTTCGTGTTTTTCTTCTTCATAAAAATATATATATATATATATATATATATATATATATATATATATTATGGTCATTTTAACACATGAGTGAAATTTTCATTTTAATTCCTAATACGGAGTGGAAATAAACATTGTTTTCTACTTCTTGTTGATGGTAAAACTGAGTTGTATTTATACCTAGTTACTAGGAAATATACTACAAACCCCGTAATAAGTATTTATTCTGAAGTGTTTAATCTGAAAGACTACCTGGCGATTTTTTCAAAGTGATTTTTTCTCAAATGGCCTTTTTGGGGTCATGGAAACTTCCACGAAGTAATGAGAAAAGGTAGGAGAGTGGACTGATGTCTCTAGATGATGAATTAACTTGAAAATTGAGGGGATTGGAAAATGTCCCCGATGACATTGTTCCATTAAACTTTCCGATACAAACTATTACCAAGCCATTCACTGCCCATCTCTGCCGGACTATTACTTTTCTAACAACGTTCTGATATGAACAAAATCAGAGAGTGCAATGTAGATATCATAAAATCTGTTGATGAAGTTGAGAAATCGATGAATCCTGGTGTGCGACAGTCTAGGCTGCTTCCAGCTATCTTAGAATGACTTCTCCGGAAAAGGTGAGCCCTACTAACAAAGGTTATTAGAGAAAACAATAATCTAAATACTTATCTTTTAATTTTAAGTAACACCCCACATGAGATATTCGGAGAAGGAGAGCAATCTAAACCAAGCAGTTGTTCGGAAGAACAAGGCCCACACCCAAGATCGATAAGGCTAATGACTATGATTAGGATAATTATAACTTTTTAATAAACACATGAATTCCACAAGTAAGCGTGGACTTTTCATTCTATGAAGATATCTTGATTTTGGCTAGTGAATTCCGAAACATCACAGAGGGTCCCATGTACATTAAATATGAGTGATGTTGAAAATAGTACGCAATAATTGTATTCAGTGCACCTTTTGCCATAATAATATCAGAAGGTGTGTAGTGATTGGCTCAATAATTTCTAGTTTGACATTCTCGCGTTCCTCATAGTCTGAAAGCACTCTTAAGCCGGGATCAAGGTTGGCGCAACGAAATGTGTCGGGCCGATGCCACGGCATGTAGGATCGCGGTTTCAGACGTGGACACGTCCGAGCTCCTTTGAATTGTGTTCATTTACAGACAGGCGACGGGACTCACCGCGCCGACCGAAGATCGCCAAGCCTGCCCTATCCGACAGCGCGTGAACTGGCAAGTTTGGAGCGAGGAGTGCTAGTCCACGCGCCGTTGGATCCCGGCTTCATAATGCTAACTTCGCAGAATGCGGTGCCTGGATATGTCCAATTCAATTTGTTTGCCAATTGTGACTACCCCTAAAAAAATCGAGATATAATTAAAAAACTTCAATTCGACGTTTCCGGACGCCGCAATGATTAGTGTTGAAATTTTCGAAGTCATCGTTTTGACACATCCATCTAATTTTTTTTCGATTTGCTTTCGTATGCGATTTTTTTTTTCAATTTCACCAGTGGTGTAAAAAAAATTTGGAGAAAAGGGACCATGATACCCTTCTTGTACGCCACTGGTGGCAACTGAAAAATTTTTTTTTTCAAAATAAAGCATTGTGATATAAATATATATATATATATATATATATATATATAATATATAAATATAGATATATTATATTTTATGAAAGTATAAATTATGAATAGCGACATATAATCTGTTGGTGACTTAACCTTATCATCGTGGAATTTTGAAGATACGAGATTTCGTACAACATCAATAGGTACCGACAATGCAGCATAGACCAATCCACGATACCAATAGTCGTACTCCTAGTGCGTTTTAGGGACAATCAAATAACGGAATATGAAATCTGTTACGAATCAAAGGAGATCACCATCCGTCTACAGCCTGTTTCATGGTTGCTAGACGGATGAGTGATCACTATTGCTATCAATTTGTTATGTGCGTCTAAGCGTGACCTATTGATGTGATGTACATCTTCGTACTCATTCAAAATTCTCACGATATAGTCTAAGCTCCACCACACAGATATAGGTGTCTATCTATAATTGATACTGTTCATATTTCCGTACGTACCGATTGGTAATAACCTACGAGATATCTGATACGAATTTGAAAGAGACCACAAGCCGTCCTGATGATTGGGAAACCATGAAACAGGCTGTAGACGGATGGTGATCTCCTTTGGATTCGTAACAGATTTCTCATATTCTCTATATATATATATATATATATATATATATAGTTAGGGTCTTTTCAGAATATCTATCAGATGTAGTTCAATGTCCAGCGTGGCTTTAGCCGGGGAAGTGGTTGTTTTCTGTTAGACATTCACAAAAAATAACTTCATTTTTATGGCGGATTTTTCAATTCACAGAAAAATCTTTCTATTCAATATTCAATTGAGAATGTTTCCCTTTTCAACATGAATACCCCACAAGAGGTCATCTTGACGATGGAAGATAGTGACTAAAGTTTATCTTTCAGTCGCAGATGATTCCACATCTGATTTTATGAACATCTGTTCATATTTTCAACAAATTAACTTGTCCTGTTTAAGACTGTAGAAATTTACACGCCCGTAACTCGTAAAAAATATATTGATTTTTTCTACAAATTTTTACCCTTTCAATGGTGGACATTCCTTTTTTTCTCCGAGTCCCATACCCTTCAGCTCTCCATATGGAAAACACTACAGCGACGTTTAATCAGGTGATGATTAGAGAGGATAAACTACTTTTTACAAAAAAAGTTAATTTGAGCACTCTAAACTTCTCCAATGCAAAATTGTGGGAAGTTAGAAAGTGCTTCCTGAAAAGGCTGGTGCCGTGCCTCCAAATCATTTTTATTGAAAATTACATGATCTAGAACTTTGTCAAATGTGAATAATGACATTTTATTGTCCAAATAAAGAATAGAATTTTTGAGCACTCAGTTTAATGAAAACTTAAAAAAAATTGAACCGACGAAAAAAGTTACTGAAAAGCAAAAAATTACCCTTCTTAGTCTCAATAACTAAGCTCCTAAACTAATGAGAGTAACTGATTTTGAGTCGGTACCAAACAAACTAGCAATTGAATTAGGTAAAGCGTAAAATGATGGCAGCGGGTTGCGCGATAGCGTTTTGAGATTTTTTTTAAAGAGATATATATATATATATATATATGTACATTGAAATAAAGAAGAAGATGGGTCAGGGTACTCTGCATTAAAATACCTCAATGCAATAGCAACCGAGAAAAAACACCTTTTTTCCTAAATCGTCTGGATAAACTATCAATATTGAATTGCCCTCAACTGTACTCTAACCATATTATCTCCGGCGAACTGAAAACTCTTGAATATTCAATAGCGTTTTAAAAAATGTGTGACTCAACTAACCTAATTTTCGAAGTTAATCAAATTATTTCATCTACTTCGTAATTACATTTCCGGGAAGAAATGGAGCTCCATAACGGGAAGCGAGTGACTATATTAAAAATATATGTCTCCCCGGGGAAAAACTACTCAGTTTGAGAAAGATAATTTATGGAAATGCAAATGGATATCTGAATTCAATGGGAATTCGAACACTCAAACTGAAATTCCCTGAGTGGATTAGTTGGAATATTGGATCAACAGCAAGATTGCTCTCGATGCGTTTTCACTTGACCTTTCTCTTGTCAACTGCCCATTTTCATTCATCGATTTCATCTGTACTACCGACTTTTCATCATCAATCTTCACTCGATATTTACCTAGTCAAAAGTGTCCTCAATGACCGACTCCTCAACGTACTGAAGGAATTAGGGAGTTTCGTGGAACAACTTATAGCGGACACTACACGGTACAATGACTCCAGAATATCAGCGATATCATCAAAATCACTTGTAAGTGGAGAAGCATTCTTCTATGAGCAAGAGGACACCAAATCATACCTTTAGTTTGCCTTTATAATTTTTATCATTATTGTTGCTATTTTATATATTATTATAAATATATTTTTACTTTAAACGAGCACTTCTCGAATATATATATGTATATATATAAATCTGTTACATCTGTTACGAATCCAAGAGAGCTCACCATCCGTCTACAGCCTTTTTCATGGTTTCCCAATCATCAGGAAGGCCTGTGGTCTCTTTCAAATTCGTATCAGATATCTCGTAGAGTTAATACCTATCGGCAAGTACAAAAATGTGAAAAGCATCAAATTATAGATAGTGACACCTATAATCTGTGTGGTGAAGCTTAGACCTGTTATTGTGGAATTTTAATGACACGAATGTCAGCATAGGCCAATCACGACAACAATAGTCGTACTCCTAGTGCGTTCTGAGTAACGCAAAACAAATAACGAGAATAAGATAAATCTGTTATGAATCCGAGAGAGCCCACCATCCGTCTACAGCCTGTTTCATGGTTTCCCAATCATCAGGACGGCCTGTGATCTCTTTCAAATTTGTATCGTATCGTATAATTTGATGCTTTTCATATATATATATATATATATATATATATATATATATATATATATATATATATATATATATATATAAAAAACTGGGTTTAGGAAACATAAAAAACCAATTTTATGTTTTCCTTTGAGGTTGCAGTCAATAGGAAATGGCCATGTAAAGAAGACTCTTTGTTAAATTGTCGAGCTTTCGAAATACTTTATTACATTATCAAGACATCTGAAAAGAACAAAATCACATTGTAACAATGCTCTTTTTTATAACTATAAAAAACTTACTAACTCGAGATTGCTAACAGGAAAATATCGGTGTACATCACAAATAAAATCTTTAAAAATCAGTTTGTAAAAAACATCTTCGACTACTTGAAAATCTCATGTTGAATATGCAGATTTATGTCAAATTTGATTGAAATACACACGTGGTGATCCCTGTAGTGGGTTGTCGAAAAAGGACCGTGAACGCGGTCAGAATAATTGTTATGATGTTAGAACCAATGAGGGAAGAGCACATGTTTATCCCACTCTTCGACGATCATCTATGGCGGGCGATTCAAAAGTTGTACAGGGACACTTTCGCCTTTCGTGTCAAAATTCATATATCACGCTGAGATTTGCAATATCGGAACGTTTATTCATACAATTAGGTTGATTGTTAATATGTATCATTACTAGAAAGTTTCTTTTATACAGGTTGTTTTCCTTAGCCAAAATACTAGGATTATTGAAATTGCTAAAATGGTTGAGTTTAATCGAATGCTCTGCAAGTGCACAACTGTTTTTCTTTGAATTACAATAACTTTTATGAGAAGTAATGCGGCCTGATAAATTTCTTTTGGTTTGTCCAATATAGCTCTTCCCTCATTGGTTCTAATATCATATCAATTATTCTGACCGCGTTCACGGTCCTTACTCGACAACCCACTGCAGGGATCACCACGTGTGTATTTCAATCAAATTCGACATAAATCTGCATATTCAACATGAGATTTTCAAGTAGTCGAAGATGTTTTTTACAAACTGATTTTTAAAGATTTTATTTGTGATGTGCACCGATATTTTCCTGTTAGCAACCTCGAGTTAGTAAGTTTTTTATAGTTATAAAAAAGAGCATTGTTACAATGTGATTTTGTTCTTTTCAGATGTCTTGATAATGAAATAAAGTATTTCGAACGCTCGACAATTTAAATTTTTAAAAAAAAAAATTTTTTAAATTTTCAAAGTTTCTTTTTATAATATTTAACATCTAATATATATTTCCGATTTCAAAGAAATTACGTACATAGATATGAGATAGAATTTCGAAATGACAGACATATGAAAACGAAATGGCCGACTTCCGGTTTCGCCAGTATAGCCACTAACTTAGATTTCTCAGAAGGAACACCCTGTATGTTTTATGTTTTTCGGGTTCTACGGCTCAAATTACATACGACAGTGTTGCCAAATTTTTATTTTACAATAGAAAAACAATAATTTTTCTTATTTTTCCCAGCAGGCCTTGATCAGGCTAAAATCTATACTTATTCACATCAGTAATAGTCATTTCATCGATAAAATCCATAACAAATCCTATAGCATTGAATTTCGTTGAAATTTTTCAAATGACACGGGCCATTGATTGTAAGAATTTATACATAAATCAAGAATTACATTGTATACGATACAAATCAAAAAATCCTTCAGGTTTGATAAAGAAGTTTCTGAAACCAGTAGTGATTAAAAATTAATAAATACCATTACTTGTCATCTCATTTCGTTTGTAAAAAGTTTTTTGAAATTGAAAATAATAATAGTTATTCTCGAAACCAGCAATATCGATATGATATTGATATACGGAGAATGTCAGAAGAATGCTGTCAATACGCTGTTCGTTATTCGTTAAGACGGCACCCATCGAGGACCTATTTCAGGAAATTGGAAATTATGCTAAGGGAAAAACCAGCTGATCAAAACCACATCCACTTCATTGTCAATGAAAAAGTGGAAACCAATGTTTTAGCATATTATCATTTTTCTCCATCTGCCTCAGTGCGAGAATTAGAAATTGAATGTGGGATCAGCAGGGAAAGTGCCAGAAAAGTATTGAAATAACATAAATATCGCTCCTATAAATACAGTTTGAATCAGCATCTGACCCAGAACGGAGACTAACTTATTGTAATTGGCTTTTGCGTCATCATGATTTGAATAATGGTTTTTTCTCGAAAATACTGTTTACAGATGAGTCTAGGTGCACGAATAATGTTCAATAGGAATAATACAAGGTATTGGGCTCAAGAAAATCCTAGGTTGCTGAGAGAAGGTAATTTTTCAAAAAGATTCTGATTCAACGTCTGGGTAGGAATCATAGGGACAAGAATCGTTGGACCAAATTTTTTCGATGGGCCTTTGACGGGCCAAAGATATCTACAATTCTTGGAGAACGGTATTCAAAATAATATTAACGATTTACCTGAGAACATCAGGGAAAATAAGTTTTTTCAACAGGATGGCATAATGCCAATATTGTTCGGCAATATCTTAGTGATACCTATAGGCAGAGATGGATTGGAACAAATGGTCCAATCAGATGGCCAGCCAGATCGCCCGATTCAACCCCTTTTGATTTTTTTTCATGAAGGTCACATAAAATCCAAAGTATACTCGAGGAGACCAACTGCTTTGGAGGACTTGAGAGATAGAGTTGAGCGCGCATTTCAGGAAATTCCTGCTTACTAACGGATAAATGTGATGAGGTGTTCAATAAATAGAACTAGTCTATGTGTAAGGGGAAAACGGGCAACACTCCGAACCTATCATTGGTCATTAATAAACAAATTGACTTTTCGATGGTTGTGAAACTCTTTTATTGAAAACAGGATAATGGTATGTGAGTAATAATTTGTACGTTGAATGTTTCACTGTTTCAGTCGTTAAATTTATTCAAACAGTTTGATTATATTAAAGCTATCTTTTCTGTAATGGGTTTATGATCATTACATATTGTCAAGTCGATTATTTTTGGTAATTCATTGTTACAATTCTGAAGGAAAGTTTGAAAAAAGAATAGATGTCATGTTACCTACCAATTTTTTCAGATTGATTTCGTTTTGTTAGATGGCTTTCTACGTTTTGAACAAAAAGAAAGTGGTACTAATGTATATCGTTGAATTGGTAATTGAATTATCTATCAAATGGCAAGATGGAAAACATTTTTTCATTGAAAATGCGTACAGAAAATTTCTAAAATTTAAAAAAATATACGTTTTTTTTTCAATTGTAAAATAAAACTTTGGCAACACTGTCGTATGTAATTTGAGCCGTAGAATCCTAAAAAACATCAAACATACAGGGTGTTCCATTTGAAAAATCGAAGTTGGTGGCTATTCTGGTGAAACCGGAAGTCGACCATTTTGTTTTCATATGTCTGTCAATCCGAAATTGAGTCTCAATCTATGTACAAAATTTCTTTCAAATCGGTTGATAAGTGAAGGAGATATAGGCACGGCCCTAGTCCCATTGTCACCCCGTATATGTTTTTCTTTGGTTAGGCCAAGGAACTCATACGGTTTATTTGAAATGTGTATTTGTAGCCACCCTGTGCACTACGTAAGATTGCAAAATATTCATATGTAATAAGTATGTGATTCGTATCTAAATAAGCATATTTTCCGAAAAAACACGTTTTTACAGAAAAAAGAACACCGAGCAAATCTCGGTCGCCCAGGTACTATAATCCTAATATGGTGTGAATGTCCCCTACGAAGAAAGTATCAAATGTTACCATATTTTGTGATCAATGAGATATCACATTGGTTTTAGCTCGTAAATACTTAGATATACACTTACGAGAAAATAAATCGACCCACCGTAACAGTTAAAGTTCAAGTTCAGTTTAGAATATGTGTTTCCAGAATGAAAAACAGAGTGTATCTGTCCGAAATGCGTATTCATTTACCTGTGTATTAGTTTGCTAAATAACTAAAGATCAGTAAGCAATACCATTTTCATTAAGAGCAAGTAGGTTGATTTTTTTGTTCGTACGTGTATGTTAAATATTTCTGGAATAAAATTTTACCTGTCTGTACTTTGAACAATCATTTGAATGATTTCTCTGATGAATAGTCATGCAAGCGACACAGAAGATAATGTCCAAATTTTATTATTATTGAACTGACTATCACGTCAATGGAAGTGTAAATAAAACTGCCACGTTACCCCTCTTGGCTTTATACTTCATTCGATCTTATTAAAATCCCAATGTAATTCAGAAATGTTGGTATCATATGCACCCAAGCAACATACATTTCTTATGTTATTGTCAAGAAAAGTACTTATGACGATTGTTATTTCACTTGAATGAAATAAAATAAAATAACCTTTTGGGAGCTATGGGACTATTCCATTCCATTTCATCCCTTAGAAGTGAAGTAGTATACAGTATCGGAAACAATTTAACTGGGGTATAGACAGAAATCTACATCTATAGGCCCTGCATTAGAGGTTTTTCAGGGAACATGATTATAATAATACAGACTTCCTGCAATTCAGGTCGTTTTTTGTTATTACGGCTTTCTAACTATAGATAGATAATTTTATTGAATTAATGTTTTATTACAGGGTAAATGCCATACTTTAACAGAATTACATTGCACCTAACTTCTGGAGAAGTTATAGTGTGCCTGACTGGTAGATTTGAGTAGCAAGTAGATTAACTAATCAGTATTCTTTTTACATGAACATACCTATCTTGAGTCTACAGTAATAGTAAAGAGAGGGCAAAATATAGAAAAGGATATACATAGTGATAATAATAATACTAAAGAGAGAGCAAATTATAGGAAAGGATGTAGGTACATGATAATAATAATAACCTATACTCATAATATACAAAATTAAAAATATAAAGTGAACAGATGAATGAGTAAGATGATTCCAACAGGGAGTTTTTGGCGCGCAGGACATTTTGTTATTTGTGAGTTTGCTATACATTTTCCGTCATAGAATGAACTTAAAGGTTTCTCTGTTAACGAGCATAAATTTTTTCACTTTATTGTAAAATAATTTGAATTTTTTTATACTTTTTAGGTGTTGTGGGAGGCAATTGTAAATTTTTGGTCCTGTTGTACAGATACATTCTTGAGCTAGGGTTGTTTTAGTTTGGGGTGTTTTTATGTTGTCTCTTCTTCTTGTATTGTAATCGTGTTTATTGATGCTTCTCTCAATTTTATTTTTGTACATAAATTTGGAGGCGCTGAGAACATAAAGTTGGTGTATGTCCATGAATCTTGTATCTGAAAAGAGCAGTGTTGTTGAAAATCTTTTGGTGTTAATATGAGTGTTTTTATCTGGCTATAAGTACCACCCCATATGATGATACCGTAAGACAAAATAGATTCAGCCAGAGATCTGTATGCTATTGTGAGTATGTTTATTGTGATGAATTTTCGTAGCTCATAGAACGTGTATACCAGTTTTCTCAGTTTTTTTGTTAAATGTTCAGAGTGGCTATCCCATTTTAGTGTATTATTTATTATTATGCCTAGATATTTCATATTTTCAGTTTTCTCTATAGTTCTTTGACATATACAAGGATTCATTGCACAGTTGAAGTGATATTTCAAGGTGGGGAAGACAGGCTGATTTACGATACTATTTGAGAAGGTCATGAATTTGGTTTTGTTAAAGTTTACTGTCTAGCCAGCACTTGATTTTGTATAGACCTGCTTCTGCCTGTTTTTTGTTGTTTCCCAGGTGTGACTTGTGAAGAGTAGCACAGTATCATCGGAGTATGATATGATATCGCCCGGAATATTTACTTTCAACATGTCGTTTATATAAAGTAGGAATAGCTGGGGACCAAGAACTATTCCTTGGGGAATACCAAATTTAATTTGCTGATTTTCACTGAAATAGTCATTTATTTTGACCATTTGCGCACGGTCAGTTAGATAGTCCTTGAAAATCTCATATACAATCCCGCGGATACCGTAAGATTCAAGTTTTTTCAAAAGCATTTCATGAGTTATGCTGTCGAATGCTTTCGCCAAATCTATGAATATTTCTATAACTTTCTCATTATTTTCTAGATATTCATTGTTTTTTTTGTGAATTGAAACAGAGCGTCCTCTGTAGAAAGTTAATTACTCACGGACGAGTTTGGCTTAGCATCAGTAAACCCAACCTACTGTCAAAAAAGTATAACCCTCTCGAAAACCACGCAGGCAAAGCCGCGGGCATGAGCTTGTATTATATTAAATAATAAAATTTAAAATCAACAAAATTTATATTTCATTTCCTCGCTCCAATGAATATTGTCTGGATTTCGGTACCAGTACAGAGTTCAGAACTTGCTCAACGATGGGGCTAATAATATCCGTGATGACTTGGTGATTAGTGTTGATGAAGTCGGGAACCGTGTCTGTTAAAACCACACTGGCTAAGACGCTGAATTCGGTGTTGTCGAGGAGCCCGTTCAAATCAAACTGAAAAAAACAAAAACCAATTGAAATTGGTAAACATGTTTACAATCTCAACTGTAGATACATTAATTTCATGTCTACCGCAGCAGTTTTCGCAGTTTTCTCTGTTTGACATAAAATAGCATTTGGCATGGTCATGAAACTAACTCATCGTATTCACCGTACGTAAGATCAACAATAAGAAACAATAATTGGAAAATTTTCTTGGAAATTGTAGTCAGTCATGTCGAGTATAATTTCAAAGGCCCGGTAAAAAGGATTAAAAACAGTTTTTTCAGAATTTTATGATTGCTCATCCGGAAAATATCGAGAAAAGCGTAGAAGGAAGAACTATTTTCTTCTAAACACTTGGAAGTTGCAATTGTCGTCCCCAAGTGATAATTGATACTTCAAAGTAACAATTGCCGACTCGAAATCAAATATAATTTGAATGGTATTTACATACAATCGGTACTATTTTTGACATTCATGGATGATATATATATATATATATATATATATATAAACTAGGCATATTGGGGTAAGCAGCAATGAAAAAGTTAACTCTTTAAGGTTTATCCAAGCTTTCGGAAATGTTTATTTCCGTCATCAGGGAGAAACTCTGTTGAGGTTGGTTCATTCCTAACCTGTCAGTTTCACTTGTCACACCACATAGAGTATCACTATGTTAGATGAATATGTTTAACATCATTGAAACCAACCTCAACAACGTTTCTCCCTGATGATGGAAATAAACATTTCCGAAGGCTTGGACAAACCTTAGAGTTTACTTTTCCATTGCTGCTTACCCCAATATCCCTAGTTTTGTACCTAACTAGTCAGCAAATACTTCCCCCTATATATATATATTATATATATATATATATATATATATATATATATATATATATATATATATATATATATATACCCTTGAATGACGAGTGAACAATGCCATTTTATAAAAAATTACAGTGGTTAAAAAGCTGAACAAAAAATTTCAGGTGACCTACTCAGAGGAAAACTTCGGCAACTGCTAAATGCAATAAACATTCAACTCGACACATGAATAAGGTAGAATGTTGAACTGATTGTGTGGTGAATGTACACATTGCAGGCTACCTGAGATAGAAATTCAATGCCAAATTGAAGAAAACAACTAACCTTGTTATTCCAAACTGGTGATAAAGTCAGAACTAGTTGACTTCATACTCTGCTTTGAGGCACTTATCATAATTATCAGTCACTTGTGAGAAACAAACAGCAGAAACAGTGGGAAACATTCGCAATTGAATATTGTTTTGAAAAATAATATCACGCCCATTGCAGTGATTCAGACATTCCGAACACGTGAACTGAAAACTGTTGCCAAGCAAGATTCTCGCATGCACGGTTCACAAAGCTGTCTACGGACGAAAGTTTGTTAGATTCTACTAGTATTTTCTGATTGGCTGGTGAATGAAAGATCCTAATTAGCAACCAATCAGAAAACAGTACGCGATGTGCAGGAGAATTAATTTGAACATTATTGTCTTTGTCTTTTGCTGGCTCGTAAAACTAGCTGTTCCGGGCGTATTTTGAAGAGTAAAAGACAGGATGAATCACTCGTCGCATTTATGGATGAAGTAGTAAATTTCAATTCTGGTTTAATTCAGGAGTAGTTAATCACTGTGCGGTAGTTTTCGTAATAGATATATTAATATAATATAAATTATTTTTTTTTAAATGGCAATTTTTGAAAAGATAAAGACAATATAATGTTAAAATTAATTCTCGTGCACATCGCGTACTGTTTTCTGACTAGTTGTTAATCAGGATCTTAAGATCTTTCATTCACCAGCCAATCAGAAAACACTAGTAGAATCTAACAAACTTTCATTCGTACACAGCTGTGTGAACCGTGCATACGAGAATCTTGCTTGACAACAGTGTTCAGTTCACGTGTTCGGAATGTCTGAATCACTACAATGGTCGTGATTTTATTTTTCAAAACAATATTCAATTGCGAATATTTCCCTATGTGTGTGTTGTATGTTTCTTACTAGTGACTGTGATAATTATGATAAGTAGCAAAGTATGGAGTCAACTAATTTTGACTTTATCACTAGTTTGGATATAACAAGGTTAGTTGTTTTCTCCACTTTGAAATTGAATATCTATCTCAGGCAGCCTGCAATGTGTATATTTATCACACAATCAGTTCAACATTCCACCTTATTCATATGTCGAGTTGAATGTTTATTGCATCCGAAGTTGTCACCTGAAATTGGGCGGGTGGCGCTACCCAAAATTTCGTCGAATTTTACAAAGAACAAAACATGGTTTCAAAATTCTTTTCATATTTTTAACCACCGCAATTCGTTATAAAATGGCATTATACACTCGTCATTCACGGGTGTGCAAGGGTTTAGATTACACCCTGTATATATATATATATATATATATATATATATATACCATTTCAGAGTCATCTTCCAGAATTGGAAAAAATATATGAAACCGATAACTCACTTTCTTTCCTATATGTCCTTATCACAATAAAATAACCAATAATATTTTTTCAAGAAAAGCTTTTATTCAAGCCGTGTACTTGAACGCATAAACTAAGTTTGAGTCATCGCTGACAATGATTTAATTATTTTTTGTTGAATTATTTGGTTTCAAAAACCTTGTCGCGCGAAGTGTTCATAAAAGTAGTTAATTTGACAATAGATTGGTTGGTAAGTAACAACTGGTTGAATTATTAATTTCATTACAATTCTCGCGACAAGCTTTTTTAAATCAAATAATTCAACAAAAAATAATTCATTCATTGTCAGCGATGACTTAAACTTATTTTATATGTTTTAGTACACGGCTAGAATCAAAGCTTGTCTATAAAACGTTTTTTAATTAGTTATTTCATTTTTTGCTTATTAGTTAGTTCGTCTCAGTCTGTTCATTTCTAATAGAGCATCGTTATTACAAGGTATCTTCCCTGTAAGTTTTGAGCTGAAAGAAATCATGATCTTCGACCCCAAAAACTTTCACACACCAATTTTCAAAAGATTCTGGTCATAATCACAAAACTCGTCTGCCACCCTGAAGTCGCCATCTTAAATTTATAGATTTTGACAAAAAATTCATAATTTCCGATCTCGAAAATCGCCTAATACCAATTTTGAATCGAATCGGACCATAATCACAAAACTCGTGCTCTATCTTGGAGGCCTCATCCTGAATTTCGAGAAAAATTCATAATCTCCGACACCGAAAACCCCCGCATACCAATTTTGAATCGAATTGGCCTCTTGGAGCCGCCATCTTAAATTTATGAATTTGGACAAACATTTCATGATTTCCGACCCTGAAAACCCCCACATACCAATTTTGAATCAAATCGGACCATAATTACAAATCTCGTACGCCATCTTGGAGCCGCCTCTTTGTTTTTTCCTTCAACAAAAATTACATAATGCATTGTCACCGGAATTAGGAACACCTGCCAAATTTCAAATTACCCGGACGACTCGAAGTCGGACAAAATTCACTTGCAAGATTTGACCCAAAGTAACAAACAAACGAACGAACGAACTAACTAACTAACAAGTGAAACTAAAAAAAATCACTTCCCTCTTTTCAATCAATAATTTATATTAATATATTTTTCCACTTTTTTAAAACTGGCTCTAAAATGGAAGTCGAAATTATCAATGTATATTGAATTTTTGAAGAGACTTCAGGTTTCATATGAATTCAACTTTGTTTTTCTATCCCAGTGAATTGTAAACCGTTGTCGGATATATAACTTCATGGAAGAAAATTGCAAATTGGTGGGATATTTATGTAACGGGGCTGACATTTTCCGCTGCTGGAAATGGAATCGTTCGAGAACGGAGTTTATATTATGTGAAAACAATTGCTATTTGTATTTCCAATATTAGAAAAATACAAACTTCAAGACCATAATATTACATCTCGCCGATTCGGTGTATGTAGTTTCTTTTTCGTTTCAGACGATGTTCCACGATCACCGGCAATAGTTTAGAGTAATGATAAAAAGCAAATTCTTGTGAAATGTTTTCTATCTCTACGCTCAATGTCCAAAGAGACTCGGGTACATCATATTCTTCCTCTATTGCTTTTTCAGTTTTCCCGAGAAAAATATCCATTATCGAATCCAAAGTGTACCCGAACTCCATTCATGGGATTATCCCTATCAATATAATAATTGCAGTGCACTCACAAAGGCATCATCTCACTGCACATTGAGGTTAACAAAACTACGGTTAAGAACCTGTAGCTTTGAATTTCGAAGATTGAAAATGCATCAGATGTTTAGGAACGAGGAAAACAAAGTGAACGTGTGTTGGATTAATTGTGAATTTCATGAAGAAATTATGACTTCTTGTGCGTTATTTTTTCCTCAGATGCAACATACAGGGTGTTACCAAATAAGTGCGAACATTTTTGGGGGGTGACTTTTTGTCGAAAATTAAAAGTAAACAAAAGCTCTTAGACCTTTCCTTGAAAAGTTACAAGCCAAAAATGAGAAAAAAATAAAAAAAAATCTTGAAATTGCTGAAGAGTTGAACAAATGGCATTTTGTGGGCATGTTCTACCAATAAAAAAGCTACCTTTGAATATTTTTTTAAATTTTATTGTGATCTTTTGAAGGGGTGGAACATGCAACACCTATTCCATTTTTTACCAAAACTTTTTAACGAAACAAAATTTCACAATTATTTGTTGAAAAGAATGATTGATTGCAAAACTTTTTTAACTCCTGTGTTGTGTCCGTAAAAGCAATAGTTTCCTAATAAAAAAATAAAATACATGAACAGATCTTCTGTAAATGGAATCGAAAAAATCTAGCAGGTGGCTGTCACGTTTTTGCACAACTTCAATCGTAGTATTTTAAAATCGAAAAAATCTAGTAGGTGGCTGTCGAGACGCTTTGATTTCTATGTGGTAGTTGAAACTTCAATAGGCTTTTTCATTTAGATGACAAATGACTAACTTTGTTTACCTGTCAGACCCAACGGCATTGACGGCGATTTTTTTTTTAAAGGAAATAAAATATTTCCGAGTTTTTCTATGGATAGTTGACTTGAATTTACATGGAGAAGAAAACTCCCCATTAGAAAATATTCGTGTACCTTATTTTATCTACGAATGAAAGGTTTTTGGCGTTATAAAATAGGTAATAAATACTTAACCTACAAAGAAAGATACGAACGCCAATGTATGCAGGTGCATTTGTCATGAATTTTGAACTAAGCCAATCTCAAATTGTTATTTCAAAACTAACCAATGGCTATTCACTTTCTTAATTGTCAATCAGACTTTGGGTCTCAAAACGAGCATTCTGTATTGTTCGTTTGCCATTAGAGGGGTACAGATGAGAGGAGGTGCAGGGGACGTTGACTTACTATACGTAATAGCCAGTACCACGTGTAACTGTCAATAGCTTGAGTACGCTGATCTTCTCCGGACCTACCAAAACAATAACCTAGGTAGAGCTCGTCCAGTATTGAAACGACCGTTTGGTAGGTAGAGAGGGGGAAAACACGATTGGACTATTGGACACGATTTGCAGTGCTACGGCGAATCTTCACCAGTGACTTGGCATGCAGCGTTTGAAAGGTTAGATTTGTTTGATTAATAAATAGGTAGTGCAGTTATTTATTCAAATTTTCTTATGCAAATATATATATATATATATATATATATATATATATATATATATATATCCCTCTGGCAGATTTGTCGAAAAATATTTTTTCCGTTCAGAAGTTATAGGAGTGTAAGTTCTCTACTTCTCTTGTATCGCCTATAGAGCTCATCCAGTATTGAAACGACCGTTTGGTAGGTAGAGAGGAGGAAAACACGAGTGGACACGATTTGCTGTGCTAGAGCTCGTCCAGTATTGAAACGACCACTTTGGCCTTCCCCTACCTAACAACCAATTTTTCTCGAAGATACCCGAACCATTGTCTAACTGTGGCTATTAATAGAAATTCCATAGGCGTACCAAATTATTTGGTATAGGCGAAACACGAGACGTAGTTTTTGGCGGACGAGTTTTGTGATTATGGTCCGATTCGATTCAAAATTGGTATGTGGGGGTTTTCGGGGTCGGAGATTGTGAATGTTTTGTCAAAATTGAATAAATAACTGCACTACCTATTTATTAATCAAACAAACCTAACCTTTCAAACGCTGCATGACGCGACACTGGTGAATATTCGCCGTAGCATAAGCAGCCACATCAAATCGTGTCCACTCGTATTTTCCCCCTCTCTACCTACCAAACGGTCGTTTCAATACTGGATGAGCTCTACGGCGAATCTTCACCAGTGTCTTGGCATGCAGCGTTTGAAAGGTTAGGTTTGTTTGATTAATAAATAGGTAGTGCAGTTATTTATTCAACTTTGCAATAGTTTACTCGTTACCTTGCCAAAATGCCCAGTGGTAAGTACTATTCAGTAGCGAAAAAGAAATAGGAGTGTTGGGAAAGTTATAGGAGTGTAAGTTCTCTACGTCTCGTGAATCGCCTATACCAAATAATTTGGTACGCCTATGGAATTTCTATTAATGGCCATAGTTAGACAATGGTTCGGGTATCTTCGATAAAAATTGGTTGTTAGGTAGGGGAAGGCCAAAGTGGTCGTTTCAATACTGGATAAGCTCCAGCTTATCTAGCTTAGCATAAATGATCTAGGTCGTGTCAATGGAAATGATTTGGAAGCAGACGGCTCTATGCAGAGTTGTATTCTCAGCGCGTGTTACCTCATCAAACAATTTTTGCACATCTTCATAAAAACTCTACCTAGCTCCGATCATTGTGATACAGACTTTCTGAAAGACTTACCCAAACCTAAAGACTCTCTATTTTTATCACCTGTGAGCCATGAAGAAGTGAAGGAAGCCATAAATAAACTAAAAGATTCACATTGTTTTGATGTATTATGCCTGAATGCTAAAATTATCAAAGGAACGTCAGATTTACTTCTGGAACCCTTGACTGAATTGATCAACCAATGTTTCCAATCTGGAGTGTTTCCTGATAATCTAAATGTGACCAAAGTAATACCAGTCCTGAAAAGGGGAGATCCCGATTTGGCTGACAACTACAGGCCAATATCTATAATCCCAATCTTCGGGAAAATAATCGAGATCATTTTAAAGGATCGCTTACTAAAATTCTTCAAAAAGCATAATACCCTGGATACAAATCAATTCGGATTCCGTACAAAGTGCTCTACAGTACAAGCAGTTCGAAGGATTGTTGCAGACGTAATTGAGGGTTTAGAGAGAGGAGAACACACGGAAGTCACCCTGTGTGACCTTTCAAAGGCCTTCGATTGCGTCTTACACAATAAACTTCTAGACAAATTAAATTTTTATGGCATCAGAGGTATTCCACTAAAGTTGATTGAATCTTACTTACAGAATAGAACCCAATCAGTTATCATCAACCATAATAAGTCAGAATATCGTTATATCACCCATGGAGTTCCCCAGGGAAGTGTGCTAGGGCCTCTACTTTTTCTCATCTATTTGAATGACATTTTCCACTATATGTCTCCCACAGGATGCGTCTGCTATGCTGACGACACAACACTACTGAATTCTCATAAAGACAAAGATACTCTGAATAACCTCACTGTTAATGCACTTGAAAAAGCAAACCTATGGTTCTCTAGAAATGAACTAAAATTGAATCAGGCTAAGACGCAAAAAATTATCATCTCCACTCACAATAGGCTTTCTTTTGAAGCTTCAGTGAGTCTGTTAGGTCCTGGATGACAAACTCAAATGGAATGCACATGTTGATCAAATATGTAAAAAATTGTCCTTACAACTATTTCTATTAAGAAATTTGAAAAAGATACTAAGACCCACCAGTCTATTAACTTCATATTACTCATTATGTCATTCGCACCTCAACTACGGCACTCTTCTCTGGGAAAACTCATCCCACGCGATTAGAGTGTTTCGGCTACAGAAGAAGGCCATCAGAATACTGGATGGAAGCGGCTACCGTGACCATTGTCGGCCTCTCTTTCTTAAATACAGGATTTTGCCAGTGCCGAGTATTTACATTTACCAAACACTACTGGAAATAGCTCATAACAAAGAAAATTACCGAACAAATGCTGATGTTCACAATCATGAAACAAGGTCATCCAGGCAACTAAGACCAAATAGACACAAATTATGTATCACGAAACAAAATTCGCTTGATGTGAGCCTTTATAATAAACTACCGACTGTAGTGAAATCGCTCAACTACATTGAATTTAAAAAATGTATAAAATCCTATCTCCTTGCTCACTGCTTTTATTCGATCGATGACTACATCGAGACACCCTATGACGCTGACACTAGATTGCTAATTCCCAACCACTGAGTGTCAACTCATTTTTAATCTCCAAGTGTCTTCACTTTCAGCTGTATATATTTTAACTGTACATTTTTCACAAACTATGGTTATAAATCTGTGTGTATAGTATAAGTAACAGTAAATTGATAGTGAATTTGACAACAATGACCTGCTACAAATGTAAAAATAACGTAGTCAAATAAATATCAAAGAGGGACTTTTCAAAAACAAACAACTGATTGTGGTCGTCCACGAGTAATAAGAACGGTGGCACTGGTAGAAGAGGTTTCACTTAACCTGTGGGTCAGAATTATTGGCGAAAATATTATTGGACCGTATCTTCTACCGTTAAGGCTGACTGGTGCAACCTATACAAATTTTCTCCAGGAGCAGCTTCCCATTTTACTTGATAATGTTCCACTTGCTATTCGACCACGAATGTGGTTTATGCACGATGGTGCGACTGTCCATTTCAGCATAACTGCTCGTCAGTACTTGGACGACGTGTATCCAAATCGTTGGGTAGGCAGAGCAGGACCTCAAACTTGGCCTCCCAGATCTCCAGACTTAAACCACTTGGACTTTTGCATCTGGAGTCACCTGAAGTCCTTGGTGGAATCGCATCATTGCAGCCTGCGAGAGAATCCAAAACACACCAGGAATATTTCAACGTTTGCGCCAGTCATTTCGATCAGTTTTTATAACTCCGTTCCGTTTGATCTTGTTGCCTTTTTCTTTGTAGTAATACACATAATTTTGTTTTGTTTGTGATTTTAATTTGATATTCTCTTAAAACAAAAAATGGTACTGGTACATTAAAAGTTAAAACAAGCGGAATAATTTTAAAACGCTACGATTGAAGTGACAAGTTGTGGAACCAAAACGTGACAGCTACCTACTAGATTTTTTCGATTCCATTTACAGAAGATCCGTTCATGCACAATGTTGTATTTTATTTTTTTATTAGGAAACACAGGAGTTAAAAAAGTGAATCGTTCTTTTTAACGCATTTTTTTAAATTGAGATTTTTTTTTTTTTTAAGTTCTGGTAAAAAATGGAATAGGGGTTGTATGTTTCACCCCTTTAAAATATCACAACAAAATTCATAGGTAGTCTCTTACTGGTAGAACAAGCCCACAGAATGCCATTTCTTCAATCTTCAGCAATTTTTTTTCTCATTTTTTGGAAGTGTGTAACTTTTCAAGGAAAGGCCTAAGAGCTTTTGTTTGCATGAAAGACCCCCTTCAATTTTCGACAAGGAATCACCCCCTGAAAACTTCCGCACTTATTTGATAACACCCTGTATATTACGATTCATCATAGATAGATAGATAGATGTTTATTAACTACGGTATACAGGGTGTAACTGAATAAGTGTAAAACATTTAAGGAGGTGATTCCTCATCGAAAAAAAGATAGGATCTTTCATATAAAGAAACTTCATTGGAGCATCCCTTGTTAAGATACAGCCCCTTAAAGGGGGTACATAAAATTTGTATAACAATTTTTTTCACAAGCACTGAAAAAGTTACAATATTGAAATTAACCTGACGTTTTGTACTACCAAAAGACACTTAGCCAGTAATTTATTTGGTTTACCCCATGGTTGTAAGGGTGAAAACGCAACCCCTAAAATTTATTTCCAATGTTACTTTTGTCTTATTATTTGTTTACCATTTAAAATTTATTTCCGATAGCCTGTTTCATTCTAAACAAAAAATGTCTCCTGGGTTTTTTGCCCAAAATAAACCAGTAAGCAGCAAAACATTATTTTACGAACAACTACAGAGATACATCGTCATAAATGCGAACTGGATTTATTGTTATTTTGTAGTTAGTACCTGCATTAAACGATTAAAGGGTAATAAACAAAACTAAGTTATTAATAACAAAACACACAACATGTAGAAATCATAGTGAATGTTCAATATGTCTACCTTCAAACATTACGCATGCGTCTAGACGTCGGCGCATTGAGCCACGTATTCGCTCAAATATTCCTGTAGTCCCTCTGATTACCCTGCACGCATCGATGATGCGGTTTCTTAAGTCCTCTACATCGCGAACAGGAGTACGATATAACAAATGCTGTGAATGGCCCCAAATAGAGAAATCGAGAGGATTGAGATCCGGGGATCGAGCGGGCCATTTATGTGGTCCTCCTCGACCTATCCACTGATTTGCATATGTTTCAGTTAAATGCTGACGTGCTACTTGACTAAAATGGGCGGGAGCCCCATCATGCATAAAAACATATCCCTTCTGACGCCCAAAGGAACTTCCTCCAGCAGTACTGGATGCACTTCTCTTAAAATTGAACGTATGCCTCACCATTTAATCGAGGAGGTAGAAAATGAGGCCCAATTAAATCATCCCCAATAACTCCGAGCCACACGTTAAGAAAACTGTTCTTGATGGCTAGTTTCGACAATAGCGTGAGGGTTTTCATCAGCCCATATGTGGTAATTATGAAAATTAATAATCTTGTCCCGAGAAAAACTACATTCGTCTGTGAATTCTATCGTCTTCAGAAAGTCACAATTTCTTCTAATCATTTCCAGCATCCAATTGCAAAATTCAAGACGGTATGGAAAGTCTCGCGGTAACAGTGCCTGTACTCGTTGCAGATGGTAAGGGTATAAGAGTTGTTCCTTTAAAATTCGAAATACCGTCATATGATCAACATTTAGCTGGAAAGCAATCTTTCTAGTACTGGTAGTAGGTTGTTCTTCAATCAGATTAAGTACTGCTTCCTCAAGCTGTGGTGTTCGTATTTCTCGATGGCGACCACAATCCTGCGTTCTTTTGTCGAATGAACCATATTCTCGTAATCGTTGATGAAGTCGAGCAAATATTCTATGTGAAGGATGCTGCCGTTGAGGATACATTTCAGCATATCTTCTAGAAGCTTCTAACCCATTCCCCTGCGACAGACCGTAAACGTAATGCATATCAGCCATTTCCTCATTTGTGTATGCCATTTTATTAACAAGTGAATTATTAAAGTAACAAATTAAGAACAGAACAACAACACACAATTAGTATTAATTCAATTTCGAAAATTCCCAAACTGACAGCGTCATACCAATTTAATTGTCACTATCGCTAATAGCGACCTACTAGATAGATTAGTTTCGTATTTTCGCATTTATGACGATGTATCTCTGTAGTTGTTCGTAAAATAATGTTTTGCTGCTTACTGGTTTATTTTGGGCAAAAAACCCAAGAGACATTTTTTGTTTAGAATGAAACAGGCTATCGGAAATAAATTTTTAAATGGTAAACAAATAATAAAACAAAAAGTTACATTGGAAATAAATTTTAGGGGTTGCGTTTTTCATCCCTTACAACCATGGGGTAAACCAAATAAATTACTGGCTAAGTGTCTTTTTGGTAGTATAAAACGTCAGGTTAATTTCAATATTGTAACTTTTTCAGTGCTTGTGAAAAAAATTGTTATACAAATTTTATGTACCCCCTTTAAGGGGCTGTATCTTAACAAGGGATGCTCCAATGAAGTTTCTTTATATGAAAGATCCTATCTTTTTTTCGATGAGGAATCACCTCCTTAAATGTTTTACACTTATTCAGTTACACCCTGTATAAGGATACATTAGTAGCAAGTCAGTAGTACAGAGTGATAATAAAAACAGCAGATCTGCGCAAAGATCCTTTAGAACATTAGAAATAAAAAAGAAAAATATATATATATAAACAGTTAATGTACAACATTGAGTAAAATAGATCTGATATATAAACACACAAACGTACATACATACAGACTTAATAATAGGTACATATTAGAAATGTTATAGAAATTAAGCACTGAGTTAAACATACATACAGACTTAATAAACGGCAAGGGTAAATTCCTGGTAGTGAACGGTAAGATATTGTAAAGGTTGACATCGAGTGAGTTCTTTGAGGATTTCTGTAAATTAAACCGGTAAGGTCTCAATAGGTTAGCCCCACGGGTGTTATACTCGTGAAAATGGGAGTTGGTCGGAAAACCGTCTTTATCTTTATGTATTTCCAAGAGAGTATGGTATATGAAAATAGATGGTAATGGCATGATGCCCAAATTTATGAAGAGGGGCCTACATGAATCTCGGTAACCTGCATTCGAAATTGTTCTAATTGCGCGTTTTTGGAGCGTGAAAACTTTTGTAGCATTGGAGGAGTTGCCCCAGAGCAGAGTTCCATAGCTAGCATGGGAATGAAAAAATGCATAGTACGCCGAGAGAAGCGTTTCCAAGCTTACAAAGTTTCTCAATTGCCTGAGTAAGAAAATATATTTTGAGAGTTTCTGACTCAGTGCTTCTACGTGAGGTGCCCAATTCAAACTGTCATCAAGTGTAATTCCCAATAAGTTGACGGTTTTTCCCACTGAGATGTTATGATTAGTTGAAAATATGATTTGTTGGGTTTTTCCTTTATTGAGTTTCAGTAGATTGGAGTTAAACCACAATTCAGCTTGTTTTTCGGCATGTGACATGGAGGCAAGCAGAGTCTGGCAGTTCTTGTCAGAGCATAAAATAGATGTGTCATCGGCATAGATGACACATTTGTAGGGTTGTAGTTCATAGAAGAGATCATTGATATAGACAAAAAGAAGGGCCCCGAACGGCCTTGGGGAAACCAAATTCAATTGGCTGTAGATCAGATGTTCTGTTATTGCCCAGATCAACAAGCTGTTTTCTGTTCGTAGATAGGAAAAAGTAGAGTGCCAGACCTCTAACTCCATATTAATATGAGAGACACAGTCGAATGCTTTACTCAAGTCACACAGTGTTGCAGAGCTGTGATGACCCTTTTCAAATCCGTCGACTATGTCCCTCACAACTCGTGCTACCGCTTGAACAGTGGAGCATGATTTTCGGAAACCGTATTGGTCCGAGTTAAGAAGATTGTTCACCTCAAAATAAAGTTCAAGCCGTTTTTTGAGAATAATTTCGAAAATTTTACCAAAAATGGGAACGATAGAAATGGGTCGATAGTTTTCAGCTTGATTTTGGTCACCTTTTTTAAAAACAGGGGACTTTGCTGATTTTAAATTCATCAGGAAAAGATCCTTCGCTGATACAAGTATTGAAGATAGACGTCAGTGGATCAACCAAATATGTACAGGTTTCTTTTATGATTTTGCTGTTTAGATTGTATACATCAAGGCAATAGGAGTTTTTCAGCTCATGTATAGCATACTTTGTGACTTATGAAGCAGAAGTACGCCCAATTTTCAATTAATATGTTTTTGGTGAAATTGAGAAATACTTCCCAATGTGATGCTTTCTTCAAGATAAACGATGATTTCCGATTATTTCTACAAATAAAACAAAAAAAAAGCTTACCGTTATGTCTCCAACTGTCAAAACTACTACTAGATTACTAAATTTCAATCCACCCTTCATACTGAGGAATCCTTCGAGTGATATTTTGGCATCGTCCAAGTGGATACTGAAAATAATTCAAAGGGTTAGAATTTCCTCAATCATTTTATCTCCATTTTTGTACAGTATAAACTCTTATTATATCTCAATTTCGAGATGATAAAGCGTTTTCCTTCAGTATTTCCAGATTTGGATATGCCAGGCAATATCTGGTTTGTTGGAGGAGAAAAAAAAGTATTTCACAAAAGTTCTATGAGTTCATGAGAGCTACATTTTTAAATATACAGGATTTTTCATGTAGGTGCCAGAGACCAATTTTTTCAATAGGTCCGAGAAATTATTTAAAAAAATGTATCTGTGGATACGAAGACATATGAAATCCACCCCTAAGGGTAGCGAAATGAAGGATATTGATCACTCACCCTCTGAATTCTGGTCCGTTAACCGATTCTATCAGGCATAACTTTGTACTGGGTTCTTCGATTAGGATGATTCTTTTTTCAATAGATAGGGTATACCTTATATTTGGATTTCGAATGGAATTAGCCACCCTTGCGGGTAGAAAAATAGGGGATAATTGATTTTTCACTAGTGAACATTGGCAAAATCAGTATATTTTATGAGAGGATGGAATGATATACAAAGTAATGAAATAAACTAACCAGAACAACGAAAATAATTTATATTACAACAAATAGTAAAAGTAGATAATCATATTATTTAACTGTAATAGTTGAAGTAAGGTGGGTAAGTAAGTATTTTGGAAGTAATTAAAAAACAAGTAGGTAGTAATTGGTAGATTTTAGCCACAAAAATTGAAAAATAAAAACTTTTTAACAAAAATTAAACCGACGAAATAAGGAACTGAAAAGTAAATAAAAACTTTTTAACAAAAACCGACGAAAAAAGTAAGTATTTTGGAAGTAATTAAAAAACAAGTAGGTAGTAATTGGTCTATTTTTTGAATTAGGTGAAGCGTAAAATAATGGCAGCGAGATGCACGGCTGCGTTTTGATGACTTCTTCCATAGATATTGATCTTCGATAATTGTTTGTTTGTCGCCGACTCAAAATCAGTTACTTACATTAGTTTAGGAGCTCAATTATCATTTAGACTAAGAAGGTTTATTTTTTGCTTTTCAGTTGATTTTTTCGTCGGTTTAATTTTTTGTTAAAAAGTTTTTGTACAGTATAAACTCTTATTAAGTCTTAATTTCGAGATGATAAAGCGTTTTCCTTCAGTATTTCCAGATTTGGATATGCCAGGCAATATCTGGTTTGTTGGAGGAGAAAAAAAAGTATTTCACAAAAGTTCTATGAGTTCATGAGAGCTACATTTTTAAATATACAGGATTTTTCATGTAGGTGCCAGAGACCAATTTTTTCAATAGGTCCAAGAAATTATTTAAAAAAAATTATCTGTTATGAATGGCCTTTCAAAGAAATCATTCCATCGTGTTCTATGCATTTGATGTCCTCTTTCCAATGGTATTTTTGTTTTCGTAGCAGCGCGATTCTTTCTTGACTTTTTATAGTACCGAGAAATTATTTTAATTTTTTTCTCTGTTATAAACGGCCGTCCAAAGAATTCCATCGTTTTATGCATTTGATGTCCTCTTTTCAATTGATTTTTCTGTTCGTACAGCGCTATTGTTTTGGAATTTTTATAATCCGAGAAATTATTTAAAAAAAACCGCTGTTATAAACGGCTCCAAAGAAATCCATTATGTTCCCTGCATTTTGATGATTGTTTCCCCTAGTATTTTTCGTTCCGTGGCAGCCCGACTCTTTCTAGACTATTCTTCAGCCCGAGAATTTTGTTTCTCATATCTACGGACGTCCAAAAAATGCATATAGTGCTCTATATGCATTTTGTTGTCCTCTTTCCAATGGTTTTTTATTTGCGTGGCAGCGCAACCCTCTCATTCGCAAGGGGAGATTGTTATCTTTCGAGGCAAATCCATGGTGAGTTCAAAGGATGGATACTAAACCCGTACATTCAATTAGAAAGTGTGGCTGGGTTTGTTTTATCGAATTCAGATTTTATTTGATCAATCTGGCAACACTGTGAGTAAAAACACGCTATTCCACAGTCGACAGTCTACACGTCAGAAACCGTGGCTGGAAAAGTGTGGCTAACTTCACAAAAACTTGATCCAATTCATACTCATAATTGAGGTTTTCACTGAATATCTGGATAGGTGGATTGGTAATAAGGGTCTAAATCGATGGCCAGCTTGTTCTCCAGATTTATCACCACTTGATTTTTCTCTATGGGGCTATTTGAAAGATATTGTTTTTACTACTCCTCCTTCTGATTTGGATGATCTGAAAATGAAAATTTGACTAGCCTGCAGTAATATTAGGCCCAATATTATATGAGCGAATGGTTCTGAAGCCTGTCTCATGTCTAATGGACGTCACTTTGAACAATTTGTATGACTTATATCTAGGTACTATTCTTATGAATTGATACATCAAGCTATTTAACATTGTTATTAATGGTATGTTCCTGAATACACCTCATTCAATTTCGCAATTGCTTCACATTCAAAATGATTTTTCATTCACTGAAATCTATAAATGAACCCAAAACTGTTACCATTATTTTGAACACCCAGTATATTTTGACCAATTTTTATGTGATCTGATACACTTATGAGGATTTCTCCTATAATTTTATCAAGATGCAGACAGGATTCGTGTGTGAGGTATCTTAAAAAATGGTCTTTCTCAAAACCCTACATTTTATAAAAAGTTTAGAATAATAACGATAAAGACATTGATGAAAAAATTTCCTTTCATATAAAAAAAGCATGATGTGCTCTTCACTTACTTTTCATAATGACTCTACTTTTATGAATAGCTAGCGATACGAAATTCAAGACAATTGCACTAAAAAGTAATAAATAATTGCTTTGGATGACTGACGAAGGATATTCCGTGAGTTATTATGAGGCCCTTTTTCTGTAAGTTCTGAGCTATATAGTTCTTCAATGAGGAGACCATCTGAAGATTAACTCGTCCGCCATCCTGGAGCTGCCATCTTCAATTTATGCATTTTGACAGAAAATCATTATTCTTCGACTAAATTCACAATTTTCGACCCAAAAAACCCCGACATATCAATTTTGAATAGAAACGGTCCATAATCACAAAACTCGTTCGCCATCTTAAACCTATTAATTTGGACAATAAATTCCTAATCTCCGATCCCAAAAACCCCACATGCCAATTTTGTATAGAATCGGACCATAATTACAAAACTTGTCGCCAACTTGAATTCATGAATTTTGAAAAAAAAAACATGATCTACCCCGAAAACCTCCACATACTAATTTTGAATAGAATCGGACCATAATCACATAGGTTGTCCGCCATTTTGGAGTCGCCATTTTGATTTTCTGAATTATGACAAAAAAAGTATGATCTTCGACCCCGAAAACTCCCACATAGCAATTTTGAATCGAATCGGACCATAAATACAAATATCATCCGCCATCTTGGTGCCGCAATTTTGTTTTATTCTCTAACCAAAATTCCATAATGCATTGTCACCGGAATTATGAACACCTGCCAATGTGTAATCGGATGGCGGAAAGTGAGTCAAATTTAACTTGTAAGATTTGATTACAAGCCCACAGACATCAGGACAGGTGAAACTAAATAAAAGCTTGTAATTGAGTTATTACATTTCTAATTCGAGAGTGAACTATATGAATAAGTTTCCACCCTAGATGGAGTTTTAGTTCATTGCATAAAAAAATAAAAACTTTTTAACAAAAAAATTAAACTGCCGAAATACGGAACTGAACAGTAAAAAATTAAATAAACCTTCTTAGTCTCAATAACTAAGCTCCTGAACTAATGTAAGTAACTAATTTTGAGTCGGCGCCAAACAAACAAGCAAATGAATTAGATAAGGCGTAAAATGATGGCATCGAGTTGCGCGGTGAGATTCTAATGATTTTTTTGAAGTAATTTAATGATCTTCGTTGATTGTTCGTTTGGCGCCGACTCAAAATTAGTTACTTACATTAGTTAAGGAGCTTAGTTATTGAGACTAGGAAGGTTTATTTTATTTTTAATTTTTAGTTCCGTATTTTGTCGGTTAAATTTTTTTGTTAAAAAGTTTTTATTTTTCAATTTTTTGTGGCTGAAATCTACTAATTACTACCTACTTGTTTTTTTATTACTACCAAAATACTTACTTATCCACCTTACTTCAACTATTACCAGTTAAATAATATGAATATCTACTTTTACTATTTGTTGTAATATAAATTATTCTTGTTGTTCTGGTTAGTTTACTTCATTACTTTGTATATCATTCCATCCTCTCATAGAATATAATGATTGTGACGGATGTATGAGAACAGAAATAATGACATTAGCGATCTGTCATTGTCAACTACATATGTGTGCCAATGTTCACAAGTGAAAAATCAATTATTCCCTATTTTTCTACCCGTAAGGGTGGATTAATCCATTCGAAAGCCAAATATTATCAACTATGAGGTATACCCTATCTAATAAAAAAGAATCATCCAAATCGAAGAACCCAGCACAAAGTTATGCCTGATAGAATCGGTTAACGGACCAGAATTGAGAGGGTGAGTGATCAATATCCTTCATTTTGCTACCCTTAGGGGCGGATTTCATCTTTTAAATTAAATTCAAATGGTACCAACTTCAAAGTACACCCTATCCACTGAATTATCGGAATCGGACGTCTTAGTAAAAAGTTATGCGTGATCAAACATTAAAAAAATAAAAAAATATACGCGTCGACTAGAGAACCTCATCCTTT
Source organism: Gonioctena quinquepunctata (assembly GCA_018342105.1). NCBI lineage: Eukaryota > Metazoa > Arthropoda > Insecta > Coleoptera > Chrysomelidae > Gonioctena > Gonioctena quinquepunctata. Next base: position 1,455 of record JAFIRS010002248.1, on the reverse strand, counting down.
TTGGTTTCGTCGGTTAAAAAGTAACTCTAACGGAATAGAAATCGTGGTTTGAAATACCCAAAGTTATTAACATCGCTTTTGAACGCATTTTTCGTGTTTTATAGGTGAAATTAAAATCAATTCAACAGATTTCGATACTAAAACACGTGCAAATGCTTCTATCCTCCTCAAAAATATTTTGTATTTTTATTTTATTGGCTCGCTGTTCGCAGTTTTAACCGAAGAAACTGAAAAGGAGGAGGTTCTCTAGTCGAAGCGTATATATATTTCTTTATGTATGACCACGCATCTTTTAAATTCAAAAAACATGAAATCCACCCCTAAGGATAGCAACATGAAGGATATTGATCACTCACCCTCTGAATTCTGGTCCGTTAACCGATTCTATCAGGCATAACTTTGTACTGGGTTCTTCGCTTTGAATGATTCTTTTTTTATTAGATAGGGTATACCTCATAGTTAATCATATTTGGATTTCGAATGGAATTATCCACCCTTACGGGTAGAAAAATAAGGGATAATTTATTTTTCACTAGTGAACATTGGCATACATGTAATTGACAATGACAGATCGCTAATGTCATTATTATTGTTCTCCTACATCCGTCACAATCATTATATTCTATGAGAGGATGGAATGATATACAAAGTAATGAAATAAACTAACCAGAACAAAAAAATAATTTTTATTACAACAAATAGTAAAAGTAGATAATCATATTATTTAACTGGTAATAGTTGAAGTAAGGTGGGTGAGTAATTATTTCGGAAGTAATCAAAATACAAGTAGGTAGTAATTAGTAGATTTCAGCCACAAAAAATTGAAAAATTAAAACTTTTTAACAAAAAATTAAACTGACAAAATACGGAAACTGCAAAGTAAAAAATAAAATAAACCTTCTTAGTCTCAGTAACTAAGCCCCTAAACTAATGTGAGTAACTAATTTTGGGTCGGCGCCAAACAAACAATCAACGAACATCATTAAATTACTTCAAAAAAATTATCAGAATGTCACCGCGCAACTCGATGCCATCATTTTACGCCTTCAAATCAAATGAAAATATGCTTCATTGTCGATAAAATCTAGTTTTGTTGACAAAGTAAAAGGTAAACAGTACAAAATAATTATGGTTATATACGCACAAGCATGTAAAATAAATAAAATAAAATAAATGTACACATATATAAATTATTATTTTAACATTTAGTATATATACATATATAAACACATACATATTATTTAATGAAATAAATGTCAATACATGAATAAAATATCGATATAAAAAATGAAAAAATGTTATTTGAGCATTTTACCTAATGTTATTTGAGCATTTTACCTAATTAATTTGCTTGTTTGTTTGGCGCCGACTCAAAATTAGTTACTTACATTAGTTTAGGAGCTTAGTTATTGAGACTAAGAAGGTTTATTTTATTTTTCACTTTTCAGTTCCCTA